>APFE030588062.1:2981-113895 GCA_000404065.3 Pinus taeda | reverse complement strand
AGGGTAAGTTCCTCAGACAGAACACCAAAAGGACACTGCTCACAAACAGATCACAGATCAATACACCAGTATTTTGACGTGGTTAAAACCCTCAGACCCTACAAATGACCCTCCATGCGCTTTAAATAGAATTCATGGACCAATCGGGTGTCAAGCCACGGATCAAGTGTCCGTAATACCGAGGAGAGAATGAACCGTCAGATCACTACATATCGTGACCATCGGATTGTAAGTTACAAAATGTACAACGGTAAAGAAACACACTTTATGTAACTCTATACCTAACTCTATACTAGACCAAGTTGAACTTAACTATTTCCTATGTGTCGGAATATCCTAACAGAAACACCTTCCAATATCCTAGATTATCAGGGACAACTAGGTGATGCTTCACATAAATTTCAAACTTATTGTTTGAATTCATTGAGATATTTAAGCTACTTGCAGTTGTAGCAAGGGAAACTGCAATAACATTTTGTGTACAAGGCACACATGTCAAAGTATGATCTGGAAACAATATCAAAATATCTAGAACCACATTATGGTAAGCCCACATTTGAGGATGTTTGGCTTGGTATTCACCCTTGACTTGTTTGATTACTAATTTGCAGTCGCCATAAACTTAAATTCTCTTTGCATTCAACTTCTTAAGCATTTCCAAGCCTACAATCAATGCCTCATATTCAGCTTCATTATTGGAACAATCAAAAGCCATTTTATATGAACAAACTCTTACATTACTTGGTACTTTATTTGGTAGGAAAACAGGGTTGTGTAACCAAATACCAATTCCTACGCCATCCTTACCTACTGCTCCATCAAAATCCATACTCCACAAACCAGCTTCTTCCTCCAAGTGTTGGAATTCTGCCTGCTCTTCTACCTTTGGCTGTTATCCAACAATTTTTTGCTGCTAGCGAAATGCATACTATTCAGCAGTACTTTCAAGCCTTTGTCTCTCTTGATCAAGTACAACCCTGAAATTTTATGTTACCTCTGGAATATCTTCGACTTCAACTAGTTGACTATTTACATCATTAAAACCACTATTAGAATAAACAACAAAAGATTCTAAATCCATATGTACATAGTTAATCGGATGATTCAAAGGTTTCTCCTTACTCGTGGTCATGTACTTCACCTTTTTCTCCCTATATAATTTTCTCAACTGACCAGACATGGGAATAGTGGCATAGGAGAAATCTAACTGCAATGTCCCTTTGAGTTTTGCACCCCACGACCTAGATAACGGCATGCCAAATCTAAGGGGAATGTCAGGCACAACTACATCCATGAGAACATTCTTTGCTAGAATCTGATCTAAAGTCACAACCAAATCCTTAATGAGACCAATACATCTAACCCTACCGAAATCAAAGGAATAAATATCATGATACTTGCAAGTGATGTCCAAACCCAAATTTTCCATAATTTCCTTTGGCATCAAGTTGTGAGATGCTCCTGAATCAATCATGGCGTTGTGCAAGACAAAATCATGCAATCTAAGGCTGATGTAAAACGGGGCTACATCACTATCCTCAGATTGGCCTTCTAATGTTGGTCCATAAATAAGTTTGGGTTGGTCATCTTCCATGTTAACCATATCAGATAGGGGATCTACATTCAAAATCTTTGATACTTGACTTTTATAACTTCTATTCTTCATTAACTCAGTAAAAGGTATCGACACTTTTAACTTAGCAATCTCATTCTCTAAGCTAATGGCTGTAGTTTTCCTACCTCTTTGACCAGAGCATCCTTCCTTTTAGACCTTTTGTTTACTACACTTGGCTGATTTGACTTCTCATTTGCAGATTGTACTTTGTTGGAAGTAGGATCTACTGGCTCCTTTCCTTTTTTCTGAACATTTGGAGAATCATTCTTTGGTGGTGCTGCTTCCTTCTACTTTTGAATTGGATTGATTGGTACATCCATACTTCTGAGTGAATACTGTCTTTGCTACATAGTTAGTGTATTCATATATCCCCTCTAATATTCATCTGATACTTCTTCTAAGAGTGTTCCATTTGCTAATATAAAATCCTCATCTTTCTATACAGCTGGGCTTTCTGAATATTGCTCATCCTTTGTGATATAAATAGGCAAACCATCTAGTGTAAAAAAGTGATTCTCTTCTCCTATTGGATTTTCATCATCTTCTGACTCTGGGCCTTGCACATAGTTCTCCTGTAATGGTGTTTTGACTTGCTATTGTGCTGATTGATCTTGGGATCTTTACTCTTGTTGTTTAATCCTAAACTGTGGCTGCTGCTGACCATGGAAATTTGGATTTCTGATTTGTGTCTCGGGCTTATCTACAATGATTAATCTATCAAACATTTTTCTCAATTTTATGAAGCAAATGATCTAAGGAAAAAGCTTCTTCCTTTATGGTCACCTTCTTCTCAGTCTTTGTCCTAGCTCCCTTAGCTAGCGGATTTTCCTCCACACTCACTGCAATTTTTTGCATATCCTCCAATGTAGCAGGGTCTCGTTCTCTCAATTGGTATGCCATGTCGAGATCAAATCCATCGGGAAATTTTGTCCAAGCCAGCCCCATCGGTGGCTTGATATTAGCTGTAATGGAATTATAGATAGCATTGGATCTTACACAGTAATCCTAGACACTTTCACCAACATTCCTCTTTATATTCTCATACTCGGAAAGAATTTGGAGTGGACTTTCCTTTACCTCCCAACGATCCAAAAAATTTCCTATGAAGAGCCATCAATGTATTAATAGTTCTCGCGGGCAGTGCTCTGAACCAATTTCGTACCTCACCTTCAAAAATTTTCATAAATAATATCATAGTCACATTCTCTTCATCTATCTCATGAAGATCAAAGAAATCACTCATCCTATCAACATGCTGCTATGTTGTGATACGTTGGGTAGCATCAAACAATGGAATTTTACTTTGATAATTAGTAGGCATAGCACCCAAGTTCTATGGCAAAACAAGAGGTGCATATCTGGCAGCCATTACTCAAGGTGGATTGGAAACTAGCCTTGGAGAAGTAGGAGTATTTGTAATGACAATGGTAGTCGATGATATGGGTGTATGAGGTGTCGAAGGAGGTGAAGAAATGATAGATGTTTGAGGTGTTGAAGGGGGGGAAGAGACAGCAGATCTCTGATCAGATATGGTGGGTTGCATGGGCAGGGTAGCAATAAAAGGAGTTTCAGTAGGAATTTTAGAACTAGACAAAATAGCAGATGAACCCAGAGTAGCAGATGCAGATTCTAAGAGCTCAGGAATATTGGTTGACACAATTGAGTTTTGAAGTGAATTGAGGATGTAAGCATCAATTGATGTATTTGCTCTTTCAGTTTCAACATTTTCCACAAATTTTGGATTTAGAACAGTATCACCAATTATACTTTTAGATTTAGTTGCAAACAAAGATAGATCAAAATGTTCATTAAATGGGAGATCTTCGAGATATTGAAATACAAATGGGCATGAATGAGATTTGAAAACTGGTATCGTGGAACTTTCTTGCCAGGAATTCTTGGGATGAGATTTGGGTTTTCATACATGGGAGGAGGATCAGGATCAGGATCAGGATTGGCCCTAGTGTATCGTCTGGAAGCCAATGTGTTGAATTATGCCCAAAATTTCAAATAGACATTACAATCTTTTCAACCTACTGAATTCCAAACCTATCATCCAAAAGTCTAGAATTGTTTTAAAACTAGTGAGGTAATAGTTCTCAGTTCATCCCTACTGGAGTCACCACTATGTCATTGCCTAAATCTACCTCAGGCTGAAGGACAGTAGGTCTAGGGTAAAATCAAACCACTCTTAACGTAGTAGCTAACCCTACCAGGTCGGCCGAGGGCTCTCTCCTTGTCAACCTCAAAACAAAAATGGAAACTAAGGCTTTGAGATGACTGAAATGAATACTAATTTTAGGCTAGGTATGTTTTCTTAGAGGATTTAATTGATTTTAATGGTTGGTTGCTGGATCAGATGAGGAAGACAGCTTTTTGCTCTAGGAAATCAACTCAGATTTGCAGAGGTTTCTGTGGGGCGAGGTAGGAAAATGTTTTAGCACTTTGAAATGAATGTGATGGTGAGTCTAAAGAATGGTGAGTAGTTGGAGATGGCATGCATGTTTCATGAGTCCTCTTCAAACAATAGAAATCATTTAAAACTAAATGAAACCCCAAGGCAGAGTGTTGAACATCAAAGGATTCCACCTATTAATCTTGATACATTTAGTTATGCAGAAAAAGATAGATGATGTCACATATACACATAATATAAAAATAAATTACAAAGGATAAAACAATGCTAAAACAATTCTAGGAACTGAAAAATAGGCAGTGGAATAGCTTGCCTCTAAAAATATGGAAACTGATTCATTCATCCTCAAACCAAATCCAATTGATGTATCTACCCCCTCAAGTCATTTTCATCGTATTTACATCATAGTACATCATGCTACATCATATTACATCATGTTACGTCATATTACATAATTAATTTAACAAGGAGAGAAGAAAAAATCAAACTGACAACAAACTAGGAGAAATTCTGAGTTTTAGGCAGAATTGGCAAAATTTTGCTTGATGCGCAATGCCCTGAACCTGATGCACAATGCCACTTCAAGGTTGAGTTTGCAGGCCTTCCACTTCACCACATCAAGTCTAAGATAGCTTGTTGGAAATCTCTACCTGTTTACTTTATAGGAAAATTGGATTTTTTGGATTTGGAGTCCATTTGCCCCTTCGAAAAGCATTTCTCCCAAGACAGGTTCCTATGAGTCCGAAAAGTGGTAGAGAGGGCATTTTTAAGATGTTTTTTTCCCTTTAGGTGACCCAAATATGTTCCAAATCTTATGGAACTTTGCAAGTTTCATTATTTCTCCATGAGGAATCCAAAAATGTAAGCCAATTTGCAAAATTGCTAGCCAACTCAATGCACAGTGCCACCGGCTGAAAATTCCTGTGTTTTGCATTATAAAATTGTGAAATGACAAAAAATTTCCAAAATCTCTTCAAATTTGGCAAGAGGTAAGCCTACTAATTGCTTTACTGAGCCAATGAAGCTTTAGCCAAAATTTTCAGTTTATCTTGCTCCTTTTTGGCTTTTAAGGCTCTCTTTAACTTAGCTTTTAGGTTGTTTATCCTTGTCTTGCAAATTCTATTCTGAGCTAAGTAATGATAAGTCATGTGGTGCAACAATTTCTTCTCTTTGTTAGCCTTATCAAGCATCTTCTCAAGGTGGATATTCACTCTTTCCAACCATGATTCTCGGTTAGCCTCAATTTCTTGCTCAAGTGATGTCATCTTGATTTCCGTTCTTTTTGCCACTTGCATCTTTTTCCTAATTGTTTGCAGCTCCATAATAGCTTGTTTGTCCTCTAGTCGCTTGTTCTCCTACTCAAGAAAGTTAAGGATCCACTTAGCCCTCTGAAGGTCAAGTGATAAGGCTTGGATTTCAACATCCTTCTCTTTGATGATCATATCCTTGAGTCTTGAGCTTTGAGAGCCCAAATCAGTGTCATCTTCCTCAACCTAAACAAAATCCCTATCCTGCCCTTTAGTAGGCCCTTCATCATGCACCTTTTTCTTTCATTTTTCTTTGTCCTGCACCTGTTGAGTTGAAGAAGAAGGCAAAGCCCCTTTCACCCCAGGCGAAGATAGCATTTTGCTATGGTCCGGTGAAGAAAACGAGACCCCTTCCACCCTTGGTGGAGATAGTACTCATATTGTAGCTACAAAAAGCATTCTAGTGCCTCTTTCATAAGTTACAAACACAAGAATATGAGCCTCTTCAGTTTTCTCTCAAGCTCTTTCTGTTGCCTGGAAGGTTCACCTTCCTCTTGAGGATCTGCAAAAATTTGAGGCCCCTTGAAGTTTTCATGGGGAATGAAACTTTCCCATCGCACTCCCAACTGAGTGAGCTGATGCAAAACAACAATTTTGATGACAGCAAAGTGATAAATACTGTTGAGATGTTATGGGTATGCTTTTATTTTTGTGATCACAGTGATCCTCTCTATGTTTTTACATATGAAATATGGAATACTCATCATTTTGACCCTGGTGAACTGCATAAGTAATCTGATATCGTAGGCATAAAGTCTAGAGAACCTACCCTAACATGTGAAGTATTTGATGATAATTTTCATAAGTGGAAATACCGGTCCTCCAAGGACTTGAAAGGAAACACCCTGCTCAGTTTACCATGATATTTGGCTTTGATATATGGTTCATAATTTTGCTTGCTATTATTCTTCCTTTTGTTCCACTCTTCCCCTACATCTGGCATTCTAGCAAATTCTGTAATAATAGCTGGTGAAAGAGTGAAATTGATCCCAACAAGGTGCACCACATTATTCTCCATGTTTATGACAAATTGTCTTGCTAACTCATGATCGTATCTAACCCTCTCAACCATCTCACAAAACTCAAAGCAAGAATGATATCTGAATCATGCGGTAGCAAGAGGGCAAGAAAGGAGTTCAATCATGCTAATAGGTTCCTCTCTAATAATTTTTCCACCCTTGTGAGGTCTCCTAGGTTGTACATTTCTTTCCCTTGAGTTGTCACTAACTGTTTCTTCTTCATAACTTTATTCACTGCTTCTTGTCATGGTGCTTGTCTTAGGGAAGTGACATGATGATGATATGGTGGAAAATAATAATGGGGGAGGACAAGGGGGATGAGTACGAAGAGATTTTACAACTGTGAAATGGAGTTGGGGAATGAAGGGAGAGATTTTGGGAAATTAGGGTTTTGTGAAGGGACTTAGGGTTTGATGAAGAGAATGAGTTTTCTTAGGGGAGTGGGATATGGAAAATGAAATTAATGGATTAATTTAGGGAAATGAAATATGTAAAAGGGGAAAATGCTGTCGGTTTTTGTTATGGAGGGAAAGTTTTACAATGAAATGGAAATTTATGAAGACATGCTAGGGTTTAATTTTCAAGATGCAAGATTTATGAAGAAAACATGTAGAAGATCAAATTTAGGTCAAGAACAATGAGAATTTACTTGTAGAAGAGAAATGTAGCATTTTTAAGAGTTTTTGGTGATTTCGAATGGTTTTGGCACTTTCTTACTAATGCACAGTGCACTGGATCCAATGCACAACGCCCTCCTGATGTGCGGCGCCCTTGTAAATTTACACTAGTTGAAACCCGCTAATGCACATCACCAGTTTGATGCACAACACGAGGCAGATTTGTTAGAAAAATAGGGTTTTTACCTTCTTTTTCTCAATTTGCCTCAAAACCATGATTTTAGCTCTTCAAGGATGTGTTGCATAATGAAATACATTACTAGCATGTTTTCATTTTATATATGGATGCCTTTTCAGTTTTCCTTATTTCAAAACCATTTTTATAATGTCATAGTCACTTTTCTCAAAAACTCTATTTCTCATTTGAGGTGTTACTTTTCTTAATCAATTGATGAGCTGATGCATTGATGCTTTGTTTTTTGCAATGGCTAGAGTTGGTAAGGTGACCAAAGGGAGAAGCTGGAACTTATTACATATAGAAAACACTTTTAAATTACATAAAATAAAAAAAACTCTGCTTTCACCTCAAAGCGGAGTTTTGAGGTAAAAACTATTTATTGGGTATATCATCAGTGAATCTATGATTTTATGGACTTATAAAACCTCCTCATGTGCCTACTCACCCTTCATTGATTTTTGGATGACCATGGTGGAAAACCCTAAACCTAGTGAGACTAAAAACCCTAAAACTGACTTTTGTAAATGAAATGAAACCGAATGCAGCAAATGACCTAAAACATGTGAAAATAAGCCAGCAGGTGAATGTCATGAGGGAAATTGACAATGAACCACTTCCATTACCTGATCGATGACCAAATGGAATGTAGTTGATCGGATGGGACACCTAATATATATGCAAAAGGAGAAATTTGATCATTGATGGAGGGATGAAGATACTGACACTAACATTGGCTCCAATGGGGATGGTAGCTCCTGGGTGGTGCCAAGAACCATAGGTCTCTAGGAAAAGAAGATAAGTGCCTTCGTCCATTGGGCAATATGGAGTCAATAACTTTATAACACCAAACAAATACCTTGACTCAAAACTAACTCAACTATGACTTAAACCACTGGCACTAAAAAAGACAAAAAACTGAAGCCAAGCATTTAGCTTTATGGCCTTCACTTCGGGCCCCAAATTGAATGAATGATGACAATACAAACTTTGCAATGAAATAAATAAAATGGTATGTACAATGACAAAAAGTGATAGTAGAAAACTTCTCAGAGATAATAGCATTTCAGAATCCGACCATTTACCGGCCCTCCTGGACAATATTCCCCACTCATTTATTTGAGTATAAAAGGATTTTGACCTTGATATGCAGCAATTCTATATGGTCCCTTCCACAGGTTCTTAAACTTGCCATGCCTGCCTTTATCCTTGTTTCTAGTATCCCACTTTAGCACTATGTCTTTAGTCTGAAATTTGTCCACCTTTGCCTTCCGATCATAAATATTCTTAATTATCTCTTGCAGCATGAAGGTATTCTGAAAAACTTCCTCTATCATCTACTATAAATGGATCATTTGGATTATTCTTCGTTGAAAATGATCTTCCTCGCTACCAACTTCCTGTAGAAGTTTCACAACTAGGACTGTGAGAGATGTAGGGAACACCGTGTCAATACCATATACAATCTCAATCGAAGACATGTTGATTGAATTCTTTTGACTTACTCTATCTGCCCATAGTGCATTAACCAATTTTTTATGCCAGCTATTCTTATTAGCTTCCAGTAGCTTTTTAATGATGTTGACCAATGATTTGTTTGAATATTCAACCAATCCATTACCTTGCAGATAATATGCAGTAGCATGTCCCAAGTTAATTTCGTATTTTCTACAAAAGTAAATCATCTTTCTGGACTTGAAAGCAGCTGCGTTATCTGTAATCAGTTTTTTAGGACAGCCAAAACGTGACAAAATATTATTTTCAAGAAAGTGAATTATTACTGAGTCTGTAGCCTGTGGAGTGGGAATCGCCTCAATCCACTTAGTGAAATAATATGTCACTGTTAAGATCCACTTGTGTTGAGCTGAAGATGTGGGATGAATCTCTCCAATAAAATCAAGGTCCCATTGTCGAGATGGAGCACTAACTTCAACTGGCTTGAGAGGTAGAGGCTGCAACTTTCTCCTTCCCTGAAAAATCTAGCATTCACGACAGCTTGGGACAATTTTATAAACGTCAGTAAAGAGGGTAGGCCAATAGTACCCTGCTCTCAAAATTTTGTTAGCTATCATCTTCCAAAATAAGTGACCTCCACAGTCTCCCATGTCAAAATCATTCGTGACCTATTTTTCTTCCTCTTTGATCAAACAATTCAGCAAAATGCCTCGGGGATCCTTCCAATAAAGTGCATTGTTCAAAATACAAGATCTAGCAGCCTTTAGTTTCAAAGTTATACCTTTATTTTTAGCCATCTCCATTGGCGGTGAAAGGTGGTGGAGCACGTATACAATATCTGAATACCAAGGAGAATGGAGATAAATTTCAAATACTCAAATTAGCGAACTATCTTCATCTTCTTCAAACATGGTTGCAATCAGATTTATGTCCAATGCATGTGAATTAGACTTCGCCATCAACTTTGCTAGACACTGCCCCTTGATTAGCTTTGTTGGCTTTATCTCCAAGTCATATTCTAGCAATTCTATGATCCATTTGCCTCATCTTCTTTCGATATTTGTTTGTACCAAAACATCTTTGAATGCTGCATTAGGGACATAAGCAAGAATATGAGAGTGCATAATATATACCTGAAAATATTTCAAAGCTTTCACGAAGGCAAGAGCTTGCTTCTCAATAATATATATTCTAAGGCTGCATCTCTTATTGTCTAACTAAAAAAGGCAATTGGCTTTTCAAGATAATCTCTTTTCTGCATTAGAACTGCTGCCATAGTATGTTCAGAAGCGAATGAAAACAAAATGAAATCCTGCAAATAAACCGGACTGATTAAAATCAGAGCTGAAGAAAGAGCCAACTTTACCAGGTTAAAAGACTTCATGGCTTCTTTGGTCCACTTGACCACACTATCCTTCTTCAACATTTTTGTAATTTCCCTCAAGTGTTCAGCTAGATTAGGTAGAAAATGACATAAGAAGCTCATCTTACCATTAAATGCTTGGATCTCTTTCTTACTACAAGGAAAATTTATTTTCTGAATAGCTTCCACTCTAGTAGGATAGATGCAGATTCCTTTATTTGATATTATGTGACCGAGAAGCTTCCCCTCATCCATGGCAAACAAGCTCTTTTTGGGATTGAGTGATATTCCATATTTTCTGCAACGTTGGAAAACAATTTTTACATGGTAAAGATGCTCCTCATCTAAATTTGAAAAGACATTCAAATCATCAAGATACACTACTAAAAATACATCTTTTTCATTTGTGAAGGTGATGTCCATGGCCCGCTGGAATATTACACCAGCATTCTTTAAACCGAATGGCATCTTGGCATAGTGGAATGTCTCCCACAGAGTGATGAATGATGTCTTGTCCCTGTCATCTTCATGAGCCAAAATTTGATTGTAGCTAGAATACCCATCAAGCAGCGACATCCAAGATTCCCCAAATACTCTTTGGAGTATGTGGTCCATTTTCGAAAACGAGTAATTATCTTTCAATGACAGTTTATTCAAATTTTTGAAATCTATGCACAATCTAATCTCACCTGTCTTCTTTCGCACGGGCACCAAATTGGAGATTCAATATGAAAATCTGATCAGAACTATTATACCAGCCTTGTATAATCAATTCACCTCTTTCTCTATTGATGGAAACAACTTTGGATTTATCCTTCTCAACTTTTTGCAAAAGGCTTCTGATTTCGCTTAACTGGAATGATATGCTGAATTATACTTTTGTCGTACTCCTTCAAATTTGTATAGTCCCATGAAAATACATCAGAAAACAAAGATAGTAAACTAATGTATTTAGCTTTTACCTGAGAAGGTAATACCTTTGACAACTTCACCGTATTTGGATTTACTGTTGTTCTGATATTTACATCTTCATCTCCCTTCTCGGTTGACACTAAGCTTGGTTTCCAGGCTACATTATCTTGATCAAATAATTCCTCTAAAGGTATAAGGCCTTTAGGCATGACATTATCCTTTAACTATAAGACTTCCATCTGATCTACCTCTATTTCTGGTTCACCATCATCTTCCTCGCCATCTATAGAAGTATCTTTATATTTGCCTTCATTTTGTAGAAAATCTTCAATCTCTTTGTCGTCCAAAAACACCTGCCAATATCTTAGATTATCAGGGACATCTAGGTGATGCTTCACATGAATTTCAAACTTATTGTTTGAATTCATTGGGATCTTTAAGTTACTTGCAGTTGTAGCAAGGGAATCTGCAATAACATTTTGTGTACGAGGGACACATGTCAAAGTATGATCTAGAAACAAACTCAAAATATATAGAACTGCATTACAGTAAGCTTGCATTTGAGGATGTTTGGCTTGGTATTCACCCTTGACTTGTTTTATTACTAATTCAGAGTCGCCATAAACTAAAATTCTCTTTGCATTCAACTTCTTAAGGATTTTCAAGCTTGTAATCAGTGCCTCATATTCAGCTTCATTATTGGAACAATCAAAAGCCAATTTATATGAACAAACTCTTACATTACTCAGGACTTTATTTGGTAGGAAAACATGGCTACGTATCCAAATACCAATTTCTGCACCATCCTTACCTACTGCTCCATCAAAATCCATACTCCACAAATCAGCTTCTCCCTCCAAGTGCTAGAATTATGCCTACTCTTCTACCTTTGACTGTTGTCCATCAATTTTCTGCTACTGGTGAAATGTAGATGGCTCAGAAATAATTTCAAGCCTTTGTGTCTCTTGATCAAGTACTACCCTGAAATTTTCTATTATCTCTGGAATATCTTCGACTTCAACTAGTCGACTATTTACATCATTAAAACCACTGTCAGAATAAAGAACAAAAGATTATAAATCTATATGTACATAGTTAATCGGATGATTCAAAGGTTTCTCCTTACTTGTGATCATGCACATCATCTTTTTCTCCCTATATAATTTTCTGAACTGACCAAACACGAGAATAGTGGCATAGGAGAAATCTAACTGCAACATCCCTTTGAGTTTTGCACCCCACGACCTAGATAGAAGCATGCCAAATATAGGGGGAATGTCTAGCACGACTACATCCATGAGAACATTCTTTGCTAAAATATGATCTAAAGTCACAACCAAATCCTTAATGAGACCAATAGATCTAACTGTATCAGAATCAAAGGACTAAAGATCATGATACTTGTGAGTGATGTCCAAACCCAATTTTTCCATAATTGTCTTTGGCATCAGGTTGTGAGATGCTCCTAAATCAAACATGGCGTTGTGCAAGACAAAATCATGCAATCTAAGGCTGATGTAAAACATGGCTAGGGATCTACATTCAAAATCTTTGATACTTGAGTTTTATAACTGTTATTCTTGATTAATTCAGTTAAAGGTATCAACACTTTTAACTTAGCAATCTCATTCTCTAAGCTAAAGGCTGTAGTTTTCTCTACCTCTTTGACCAAAGAATCCTTCTTTTCAGAATTTTCCTTTGTTGTACTTTGCTTATTTGACTTCTCATTTGTAGATTGTACTTTGCTGGAAGTAGGATCTGTTGGCTCCTTTCGTTTTCTGAACATTTGGAGAATCATTCTTTGGTGGTGCTGCTTCCTTCTGCTTTTGAATTAGATTGATTTCTACATCCCTAATCCTGAGTGAATACTGTCTTTGTTGTGTAGTGAGTGCATTCATATATCCCCGCTGATATTCATCTGATTCTTCTTCTAAGACTCTTTCATTTGCTAATATAAAATCCTCATCTTTCTGTACAGTCGGGCTTTCTAAATACTCCTCATCCTCTGTGATATAAATAGGCAAACCAGCGGGTGTAAAAAAGTGATTCTTTTCTCCTATTGGATTCTCATCATCATCTGACTCCGGGCCATGCACATAGTTCTATTGTAATGGTGTTTTGACTTGCTATTCTGCTAATTAATCTTGTGCTCTTTTCTCTTGCTATTTAATCTTGAACTGTGACTACTGCTGACCATAGAAATTTGGATTTCTGATCTATGTTTTGGTCTTATCAGTAACAATTAATCTATCAAACATTTTCTCAATTTTACGAAGCAAATGATCTGAGGAAGAAACTTCTTCCTTTATGGTCACCTTCTTCCCTGTCTTTGTCCTTGCTCTCTTAGCTAGTAGATTTGCCTCCACACTCACTTGAATTTTTTGCATATCCTCTAATGTAGCAGGGTCTCGTTCTCTCAATTGGTATGCCATGTTGGGATCAAAGCCATTGGGAAAATTTATCAAAGCCAGCCCCATCGATGGCTTGATATCAGTTATAATGGCATTATAGATAGTATTGAATCTTACACAGAAATCCTGGACACTTTCACCAACATTCCTCTTTATATTTTCATACTCGGAAAGAATTTGGAGTGGATTTTTCTTTACCTCCCAATGATCCAAAAATTGTCTATGAAGAGCCATCAGTGTATTGATAGTTCCCGTGGGCAATGCTCTGAACCACTTTCGCACCTCGCCTCCAAAACTTTGCACAAATAATCTCATAGTCACATTCTCTTCATCTATCTCATGAAGATCAAAGAAGTCACTCATCCTATCAACATGCTAATGCGTTCTGATAGCTTGGGTAGCATCAAACAATGGAATTTTACTTTGGTAATCAGCAGGCATAGCATCCAAGTTTTGTGGCAAAACGAGAGGTGCATATCTAGCAGCCATTGCTTGAGGTGGATTGGAAACTAGCCTTGGAGAAGCAGGAGGATTTTTAATGAAAATGGCAGTCGATGTTATGGGTCTATGAGGTGTCGAAGGAGGTGAAGAAATGATAGATGTTTGAGGTGTTGAAGGGGGAGAAGGGACAACAGATCTCTTATCAGATATGGTGGGTTGCACGGGAAGGGTAGGAATAAAAGGAGGTTCAGTAGGAATTTCAGAACTAGACAAAACAATAGATGAACCCACAGTAGCAGATGCAGATTCTAAGAGCTCAGGAATATTGGTAGCGACAATTAAGTTTTGAAATGAATTGAGGATGTAAGCATCAATTGATCTATTTGCTCTTTCGGTTTCAACATATTGTACAAATTCCAAATTTAGAACAGTATCACTAATTGCACTTTCAGATTTAGTTTCAAACAGAGATAGATAAAAATGTTCATCAAACAGGAAATCTTCGAGACATTGAAATACAACTGGGCATGAATGAGATTTGAAAACCGGTATCGCAGAACTTTCTTTCCTGAGAATTCTTGAGATGAGATTTGGATTTTCATACATGGGAGGGAGATAAAGATTAGGATTGGCCCTGGTGTATCACCTAGAAGCCAGTGTGTTGAATTATTCCTAAAATTTCAAATAGACATTGTAATCTTTTCAGCCTACTGAATTCTAAACCTATCACCCAAGGGTCTAGAATTGTTTTAAAAGTACTGGGGTAATAGTTTTTAGTTTTCCCCTAGTGGAGTTGCCACTATGTTAGGGCCTAAATCTACCTCGGGCTGAAGGAAGGTAGGTCTAGGGTAACATCAAACCACACTTAACCTAGTAGCTAGCCCTACCAGGTCGAGAGAGGCCTCTCTCCTTGTCATTCTCAAAATGAATATGGAAACTAAGGCTTCGAGATGACTAAAATGAATACTAATTTTAGCCTAGGTATGTTTGCTTAGAGGATTTGATTGATTTTAATGGTTGGTTGCTGGATCAGATGAGGAAGGCAAATTTGGGTTTGGGAAATCAACTCAGATTTGCAGAGGTTTCTGTGGGGCGAGGTAGGCAAGTGTTTTAGCACTTTGAAATGAATGTGATGGTGAGTTTAAAGATTGGGGAGGAGTTGGAGAGGGCATGCAAGTTTCATGAATCCTCTTCAAACAACAGGAAACATTTAAAACTCAATGAAACCCCAAGGCAGAGCATTGAACATCAATGGATTCCACCTATTAATCTTGATTCATTTAGTTATGTAGAAAAATATAGATTATGGCACATATACACATAAGAGAAAACTAAATTACAGAGGATAAAACAATGCTAATACACATTACCACAAGAATCCCACAAAACGCTGCAAAGCCCTGGTTCATTTCCTTGCCAAACTGCAGAAGTGATTTATAATAGTGCTCAATGCATCCAAAAGAGTTCAACCTTGACAAATAACTAAGAAATTACAAGATATAGGCATAAAACAACCTATTCTATCCATCAGGGGCCAAATCCATGAGTCAGGGAGCTGTTTCAATAGCATCTAAACTAGAAACTGAAAAATAGGCAATGGAACAAATTGCCTCTAAAACTATGGAAACTTATTCATTTATCCTCAAACCAACTCTCGTAGATGTATCTACCCCCTCAAGTCATGTTCATCATATTTACATCATAGTACATCATGTTACATCATATTACATCATTAATTTACCAAAGAGAGAAGAAAAAGTCAAGTTGACAGCAAACTAGGCAAAATTCTGAGTTTTAGGTGAAATTGGCAAAACTTTGCCTGATGCGCAGCTCCCTGGGCATGATGCACAATGCCACATCAAAGCGGATTTTGGAGGCCTTCCACTTCACCAAATCAGGCCCAACATAGTTTCTAGAAAGCGTGTCTACTTTCCATGACAACTGGGATTTTTGGATTTGGAGTTCATTTTCCCCTTCAAAAATCATTTCGCCCAAGACTGGTTCTTGTGGGTGCAAAAAGTGGTAGAGAGGGCATTTGTTAGGTGTTTTTTTCCCTTTAGGTGAACTAGATCTCCTCCAAGTCTTATGAAACTTTTTAGGTTTCATTAATTTTCCACGAGGAATCAAAAAAATGTAAGCCATTTTAAAAAATTCCTAGCCAACTAAATGTGCAGCGCCGGTGGCACTTCGCATTAGCTGAAAATTCCTGTGTTTTGCATTATGAAATTGTGAAATGAAATTTTTTTTCCAAAATCTCTTCAAATTTGGCAAGAGGCAAGCTTACTAATTGCTTTTCTGAGCTAATGAAGCTTCAACCAAAATTTTAAGTTTATCTTGCTCCTTTTTGGCTTTTAAGGCTCTCTTTAACTTAGCTTTCTGGATGTTTATCCTTGTCTTGCAAATTCTATTCTGAGGTAAGTAATGATAAGCCATTTGGAGTAGTAATTTGTTCTCTTTGTTAGCCTTATCGAGCATCTTCTCAAGGTGGATATTCACTCTTTCCAACTATGATTCTCGGTCAGCCTCAATTTCTTGCTCAAGTGATGTCATCTTGATTTTCCTTCTTTTTGCCACTTAGATGTTTTCTTTAATTGTTTGTGGCTCCATAATAGTTTGTTTGTCATCTAGTTTCTTGTTCTCTTGCTCAAGAAAGTTAATGATCCATTTAGCCCTCTCAAGGTCAAGTGATAAGGCTTGGATTTCAGCCTCCTTCTCTTTGATGATCATATCCTTGAGTCTTGAGCTTTGAGAGACCAAATCAATGCCATCTTCCTCAACCAAAACAAAATCCCTGTCCTTCCCTTTAGTAGGCCCTTCATCATGCACTTGTTTCTTTCCTTTGTCTTTTTCCTATACCTATTCAGCTGAAGAAGAAGGCAAAGCCTCTTTCAACCCTACTGAAGATAACATTTGCCTGTGGTTCGATGAAGAAGACTTCCACCGTTGGTGGAGATAGTACTCATTTGGTAGCTACAAAAAGAATCCTAGTGCCTCTTTCATAAGTTACAAACAAAGGAATATGAGCCTCTTCAATTTTTCTCTCAAGCTCTTTTTGTTGCCTAGAAGGTTCACCTTCCTCTTGAGGATCTGCAAAAAATTGAGTCCCCTTGAAGCTTTCATGGGCAATGAAACTTTCCCATGGCACTCCCAACTGAGTGAGCTAATGCAAAACAACAATTATGATGACAGCAAAGTGATAAATATTGTTGAGCTGTTGTGGGTATGGTTTTCTTTTTACAATCACAGTCATCCTCTCTATGTTTTTAAATATGAGATATGGAATACTCATCACTCTGACCTTGGTGAAGTGCATAAGTAATCTGATATGGTAGGGATAAAGTCTGGAGAACCTACCCTCACATGTGAAGTATTTGATGATAAGTTTCATGAGTGGAACATACCAGTCCTCCAAGAACTTGAAAGGAAACACCCTCCTCAGTTTACCTTGATATTTGACTTTGATATATGGTTCATAATGCTACTTGCTGATATTCTGCCTTTTGTTCCACTTTTCCCCTACATCTGGTATTCTAGTGGCTTATGCAATAATAGCTGGTGAAAGAGTGAAATTGACCCCAGTAAGGTGCACCACATTATTCTCCATGTTTATGACAAATTGTCTTGCTAACTCATGATGGTATCTAGCCCTCTCAACCATCTCACCAAACTCAAAGAAAGACTGATATCTTAAACATGTGGTAGCAAGAGGGCAAGAAAGGAGTTTAGTCATGCTAATAGGTTCCTCTCTAATAATTTTTCCACCCTTGTGAAGTCTCCTAGTCTATACATTTCATTCCCTTGAGTTGTCATTAAGTGTTTATTCATCATAAGTTGATTCACTGCTTCTTGTCATGGTTCTTGTCTTAGGGAAGTGACGTGATGATGATATGGTGGAAAATGATAATGGGGGAGGAAAAGGGAGATGAGTATGAAGAGATTCTAGAAATGTGAAATGGAGTTGGGTAATGAAGAGAGAGATTTTGGGAGATTAGGGCTTTGTGAAGGGACTTAGGGTTTGATGAAGGGAATGAGTTTTCTTAACGGAGTGGGATATGGAAAATGAAATTAATGAATTAATTTAGGGAAATGAAATATGGAAAAGGGGAAAATGATGTTGGTTTTGGTTATGGAGTGAAAGTTTTACAATGAAATGGAAATTTATGAAGACAACTTAGGGTTTAATTTTCAATATGCAAAGCTTATGAAGAAAACATGTAGAAGATCGAATTCAGCTCAAGACCAATGAGAACTTATTTATAGGAGAGAAATGTAGCGTTTTTGGGAGTTTTGGGCGATTTGGAATGGTTTTGGCACTTTCTTGACTTATGCGCAGTGCACTGGGCCCAATGCACAACACCCTCTTGATGCGCAGCGCCCTTCTAAATTTACACTGGCTGAAACCTGCTGATGTGCAACACTAGTCTAATGTGTGATGCACTGCCTCTGATGCGGAACGCCAGGCAAATTTGTTAGAAAAATAGGGTTTTTACCTTCTTTTGCTTAGTTTTCCTCCAAATCGTTATTTTAGCTCTTCAAGGATGTCTTGCACAATGAAATAGATGACTAGCACGTTTTCATTTTATATATGGATGCTTTTTGATTTTTCCTTATTTCAAACCCACTTTTATAATGTCATAGTCATTTTTGCTCAAAAACTATGTTTCTCATTTGAAGTGTGACTTTTCTTGATCACTTGATAAACTGATGCATTGATGCTTTGTTTTTGCAGTGGCTGGAGTTGGCAAGGTGACCAAGGGCAGAAGATGGAACTTATTACATAGAGAAAACACTTTTAAATTACATAAAATTTGTACATAAAAATAAAAAAACTTTGTTTTCACCTCAAAACAAAGTTTTGTGGTAAAAACCATTTATTGGGCATATCATCAGTGAATTTATGATTTTATGAACTTATAAAACCTCCTCATGTGCTTGCTAACCGTTTATTGAGTTTTGGATGACCATGTTGGAAAATCTTAGACCTAGTGAGACTAAAAGCCCTAAAACTAACTTTTGTAAATGAAATGAAACCAAATGATAGTGAATGACCTAAAACATGTGAAAACAGGCTAGCAGGTGAATGCCATGAGGGAAATTGACAGTGAACCACTACCATCAATTGATCCATGACCTAATGGAATGCAGCTGATCGGATGGGACACCTAATATGCATGTAAAAACAGAAATATGATCATTGACAGAGGGATGAAGAAACCGACACTAACAAATGGAAAGACACGATGACCTGTATAGTAACTTTGAGAACCTTGTTGATGTCAAATGAGGGTGGCATAATATGTGATTCCATATGGAGAGGATGGATGCTCAACTTCTCTAGATAGAGTGTCACATCCCATGCATCTCCATGTCTTTTTCCACTCCAAGTTCTAGTGCTTATGATCCTGCACTAGTAAACTCTTTTTATTGATGGTTTTTAAATGGTTATAGTTAGTCCCTTTTGGTATGATATTCAAATAGACTATTTAGTGATGCTGTAGAAATTCCACTCTTTTGATTTTTGGTATTACTACTTTATTAATAGATAATAAGAGTATTTGGTTTTCCACTAGGCAGGTTGAGACCATCTATCATAAAGTTGGTTGGTAGTAAACATGTGATCTATGTAATGGCTTTTTGGTTGATGTGAGGTAGTAAAGTTTAGCTTACTCCAAGAAAAAGAGTACATATTTCGATTTTCAAATAAAATAACTCCAAACCATTTTAAGGATATACTTATTAGGAAACAACAAAAATAAAGTCATTTTTAAAGATATTGATACCATTACAAATAATATCACTTCTCAATTTGATGTAAATTGTAGTGCAATGAAGAACTTATAGTATAATAATATATTAAGGTATTATAAAGAGGTTATTAACTTGGCAATAAAAATCAAAATTATATATGTTATGACTAACATAAAATATAAATAAGAAATAACAACTCTTCCCAAATTGGGTGGCGATAATTAGCACCATTACAACCCAGATGTATCACTTGGTGGCCAACCTACACAAAATCATTACATTTATTAATGCTATGGATGGGGAGAATGAAGGTGGTGACATGATCAAATATAATGTTTCCTAAGCCAAATATGAGTTTGGTGAAAACACGTTGTGATGATATATTTATGTTCTTGGAGATGATGACACGAAGGGAGTCGTGGGAAAATGGTGAACTATTGTCATGTATTAGGAGTAGTAATCCTCTCTCGATGATGGTCAATGACTCCAAGGAAGGGTGAGTTTTGTTGAGAGGTGTAGATATTGGTTTGGATAGTAAAATAAGTAGCTAGCATGGCCTTCCTAAGCAAATGTCTATGTTGGAGATTGAAGTAAGGGCTTAGTGGGAGAAGGAGGAATACTAGCCCTAGATAGCACCACGAGTAGTAAATCATTATGTTTGGTATATATTTTTATTTTTTATTTTCCTGAAATTGTTTAGTCTAAGAGGAGAAGTTGGTATTTAGCAAGCTCATGATAAGGTTGGCTTCTAGTTGGGTATTATTGGGAGGGTATAAATTCCCAAGGTTGAGTATTGACTACCGAAGGATATATATCGAGTTCTAGAGCACCAAATTAGGCTTATAATAGGTCATTGGGAAGCTAAGAAGAAGGAAAATAATTTGGAAATGCTGATTTTTCAAAATATGCAAGATAAATTCCTGGAAACATAGAAAGAAAAAATGCCACAAATTTAGCATGAGATCACTAGGTTTATTTTCAATGAGTGAACGTTGAGTTCTATAAATCCATTTTGGGTATGAATAAATTTACCAAGTAGTTAATATCAGAGGGAATATTTCCAAGTGGGTAATTACATCAAATTTAGAAGAGAAGACCAAGAAAATGAATAAAAAATGGTGTGTTGTTTTAATTATTATTTGCTTTCAAAAGTTAGATTGTTCATGTTACTAATTAAATATTTTATATTTCACATTGGTATGTAGTTGGTGACTCATTATTCATGGATTGGAACTCCAACTTAAGGATTTGATCTTCCAACTCCTAAAAAATTAGAGAATTGATCTTCAATTCCATTTTTCAATTATTTGTTGAATTACCATTAAAAAAAACTTCCATTTTCAATTATTTTCTAATGTTATTTAAATCGAATATGGGATGCTAACATAAAGATCCAATTTTTGGAAAATAAACATAAGCCTTTGTACTACTGTAGATTTTAATTCTTGAAAATTTTTTGGAACATGTAGGACCTTACTAGAGAGGGGATAAGAGGGGACAAAGAAACTCATGTTTTCGTGGACCAGTTTTTGAAATCTTTTGTACTTTTGAGATTATAACCAAATATATATTTTTTGTGCATTTCTATTGGAATTTGAAGGTTGTTTGTTGGATTTTAAATTTATTTAATTTTTATTTATTTATATTCTACATTAGTATTCATATATGATTTTAACAATATTTTTTATTTCGTACAATTTTACGCCATTTAAAACTAATGAAAAGTATTCTTCTCATGGTTGGTCACATTTAGACCAAAGTTGAATGTTGGATTCAAAATAACCTATTTATGTTGGTTGCTAAAATTTTAGCATTTTAATTACATATTCATTTTTTTTCCTAACCCTTGTTGTATCATATGAACTGATTCTATGATGCAATAGTGTATCTTATATTGAATTCCATTGTTATCATTTGAGTCTAAGTGTGTGTTTAAATGGTTCTGGAAACTATTTGTTTAGGTAACCAAATATGCACACGTGTCTAATTATTTTTTAACCATATGAACTATTTTTATGATTTATCAATTCCTTTTAGCCTTAGATTCAGTTTGGGTATATTCAACTTGCTCTTGGTTAAGATTGGAGATATTCCCTCTTTTGAACAAGATTGGTTAGAAGAGTTAGTTTTAGATTAGTGATAGAATACATATTTATGTTATTTTCATATTAACTTAGATTTTATTTAGATATAAGATATTGTATTAGAAATCCTCTTTACAAGGAGCAATCATTTTAGTGGAAATCAAGTCCACATACTAGTTGGAATCACCAACAAAAATGGATAAAGGTATAATCAGGGCCTTGATCAAGTGATATCCCCATTGTTGGCTTGGTCAAATCCAAGAATCAAGATTTCCCTATCCATCCATCCTTCACCTCTTTTAACCTCCTCCCTAATTTCTCTTCTCACCCAACATCATCATGCCCCACCACATCCCCCCAATCCTTTTCTCCCATGAAACTCCATCCTTCTCTACCCATATATTCTTATTTATTCTATAACCATAACCATATATATTCTTGCTTCCCTACTTATCCTCAAATATTTTTCTCCTCTATTGTTATAGACATTTTTGGGCACTTCAACCCCAATCATAAATGTCCATAAACCGAGGGCTCCTAAGTCCTTAAAAGTGTTGCTTCACTGCCTAAAGGAACAAGGTCAACTGATTACATCATCTCCCAGAATTTCTCCATTGAAAACTACTCATAAATGGTCAAAACTGGACCATATTGAAAGCTCAATGCAGAGGGTGCGATGCATATCACCTTCCCAATGTACAGGGTGCGATGCATACTGATTTTCTCCTCTGTAGGGTGCGATGGTCGGGAATGGACAAATGGCAGGGACAAAAATGTGAGGTGGAAGATCATGGAGACTTCCAGAAGCCTCCCCTCTGACACTTGCCACTCCATTTTTGACTAGGGATGAGTAAGAGATCATCATTCTCCAACTGGAAGCAGGAACTATCAGAAAGAAGACACTAATCAAGATACCAAAAGATGACTCACCTCTCTATAATCATCTATATATGGATCCCTCATCACAGAGATCCAGAGGCTAGAATTTTGTATCTTATAGAGAAGTGTTGTTGGTATTCTGGTGTAAATTTACAGTGTTGGGTGATCTAGCTTTGCTTGAGGTGAAGAAGGGCTTCTTAGCTGGAGAATGATGCTGGGTCAGAGCACATGGTTGTAATCTTCTTGCTACTTTTCATCTGAATAAATCTATTCTTGTTTCCTTCGATATTCTTGTGTACTTGTTTATATACGCATGTATATGGTTAATGCACATCTGATCCTGCATTATTTATGAATTTAGATCCTTGTTTCTTGCATAGTTGTATGTTTTTGTGATTCCATAGGTCCTTTTGAAGATGGGTAGACAAAGAAGAAGCGGCAAACTCTATCGAGAAGGAGAGGAAATCAAGCGCAAGACTCAGGTTGGCCCTTTTGGTTCTCCTCTCATCTACTTTCATAAAAGGAATCAATAGTAGACTTTGATTGTTTTTTTTTGAGATAGCCACCCATATCAGTGGGAATAGCAGCATCCGAGTGGACACTATTCCCGTATAACAAAATGGCGACTCCGCTGGGGAGCAACTAGTTTACTTGTTAGCTTATCTATCTTTGTTTCTTTTATAAAGATACAGACGAAGCCTAAAGTCAAGGCATCTAGCCTTCAAACTGCATTTGTCATACAAATGCAAAGTAGATCAATGTTGCTTCAATCAATCTCTGTGTTTTTTTATGAATTAAACAATAGATCTGCAAGCAATCTAATTGCCCTATGTGGTGGCTCTAGTAACCTCTTAGATCACCCTTGTTTTTTACATACACTGATCTTTGCTTATTCAGCCTAAACACTTGAACTAGATTGCAAACTGTGAGTGAAATCTCGTTCAAAGTCTTGCACTGCTACCATCACACCTTGCCTTCAAGGAAGCCTATATGCATTGCACTTCCCGAGTGTAGTAGGTGCACTGCATACTGAGTTCACTGTGTAACAGGTGCGATGGTCAGGGAGGATTGAATTTACCCTTCGACTGTGGATTTTTCTCACTCTTTTCAATCTTATTCAAGAGTTTTGTTGTCTGTAGTCAGTGTACTTCTATGAAAACCCCCCTTCTCTTGCATTATTCTGCCTCCTTAGTGCAAAGAGCTATAAATGTTTTTATGTATTGTGCGTTGTTTTAGTTCTCTTTCACAAAAAGTAGCATAGTCGAACTCTCGTCTCTAGATCTGAAAGTGTCGTAGTTGTCGTTTTCAGTTTAGAAATCAATTCCATTGTTTTGGATAGTCGATTATACAGTTACTGTTGCATAGGATTTGAATTATTAGTTTTAAACTATTGAAAAGAAATTTCCATTTCAAAATTGCAAAGTGTCTCTCTCACTTTCACTTCGTTTTGAAAAAGAATTTTGTTGAGTACTGTTGCTTTAAAAGTAATTCATTTTTGCACATAGCTTTCTTAATGTCATTCACACATTAAGAGAGCTGAAAAAAGAATACATGCATGTGCATTTGCATTTTGAATGCTTGGCTTGATTTAGGACTGTGCATTTAGTGTGTGCTCTGTGAAGAAAAGATTCTTGACTTTCTTCCCTTTAGTAGCTAGGATATTCATTGCTGAAAGAAGATAAAACGTATGTTTATCATCTTAGACTGCATTTTAGGAATTATACATACATCACATGGTGAACCTAAAAGGAAAAATGTTAAGTAAGATCAACTTAAAATAAATTCAATCAATCTAACAACGCTTTGGAACTTAACACACAAGATTTAGAGGTCTAGGTTAGAGACGTATTCCAGCATCGTAAAGCCTAGTAATTGTTTCTTTCAGTGTTGGTTGGGTGATACCTCCACTCTGAGATGACAAGTGCCAGTATGGACTTGTGCTCCCACGTACCACCGAGTATATATTGGGAGACCACAATAGTCTGCGTCCTTTAACCTTAGGAAGCTGTGTTTGCCACCCTATCGATCGTAATGCACAACACAACATTCGGGAAGATTGACTGCTGTACCGTAAAAAGTATTCTGCAGTTTTACGATTGGTTTGGTAATCCTCTCTACCTAGATCTCCAGAGAAGTCCATTTTGCTCCTTTTCAGACTCCTTAAAGGAAAAGGTCCTCTGAGCACTTGTCACTTCAAGCTCAATAAAAATCGAAGGCGACTAGAGTCATCTTTTGTCTTTTCTCGACTCTTTAAAATTTAAAAAACAAGTTGTGTCAAAGCATATAAAATTCATTTAATTAGAAAAACATTTTCCCCTTTATTTTGAGTTGATTAAGTAATCCACAATCGTGGAATAAAGTCAATCAAAACCCCGTCGTTCGCGGAGACTTACGAGTCAACCATTGTTGACTCCGGAAGCGAAACCATTCTGAACAACGCGAACTCATCTAACCGGATCAAAGTCCCCTAGGTTGGTTGGAGCAAGCACTCCAACATCCTTAGAGACTGCGATTACTCCGAACATTTCTGGATTCCCTACCTCTACAGAAGAAATTCTGCAACAACAAAAGGACATTACAACTGATCCTAGTGTGACGGTTAACACTTCTATTCTTGAATCGGCTCCATCTAAAGCTGATTCGGAAGGTGTTACTCCCCAACCGTCTGCTGCTGCAGAACTCACATCTTCTTCAGCACCAAAAATATTTTACGGACCTGACGGTCTGCCTCTTCCTCCTGGATGGATTGCCATAGAAGAGATAATAGAAGATCCTCCATCTAGCACTCCAACGCAACTTCAAGCCAGAATCGCTCTATATCCTTCTTCATCAGAGAATATTCACCCACCCTTGGAAGTTCCTGAAGAATCGCTAAGGAATCTCTTGGATAGGCTTAATATGTCTGAACAATCGTCAACATCAAGGACTGTGTCACCCGACACAGCAACAGTGGAATCTCCTTCTGTTATTCTGACAATGTTCGCTGGCGTGCCATCTGTCCCAACCAGCTTTCAGTCGCTGGATGGAGTCCATCCAAGGACTATTTTGACAGTATGGACAGTTCCCGTTTATTCTTCTGGAATTATATATGGAATCTCTTACACTGAGTCCTGACAAATTGATCTGTCACAAGGTCAATTTGGGGAAATTGGTCTCCAAAGGCAAATTATTCCTTTGAGCACTGGATTACCATCGTATGGAGGGCCGTATACCCTTTCATTGTCTTCCCCAGAAGGACAACCATGTGTGAGATTGCAACAGAATTTGGGTTATGCTGGAATCACAACTAACAGTTGGGTACCAATCCTGTCTCAACAACTAAGAGTTGTATGCTCAATACAACAAAGTTCGCCTATAACAAACATCCCCACTACGCTGGCTATTATGGCAGTATCGTAAGTGCAAGCGTCACCAGTTGTATGCCAACCTCAAGTTTCGCAGTTTGCAATACAACAATCTCTTGTACCTCCGACACAACCACAATCTCCCACTAGTGGAATGGCACAAGTTCAAACAGGGAACACCAATCCCCATCTTGGTCAAACAGTCAGTGCTAGAGAACAGTCCATGGCTTCACAACCATGGCTGGTGTAATACCAACAACTGCAATTCCAGTAGGCTTACCAAGGATATGAGCAACAAATATTTGCAAGTAGTGGACAACAGTATCAACCATATAATGGTTATGCCCATCAACCTTACCAAAGTTACCAACATCAAATGCATTATGCTAGTATGAAAAGAACGACTACTCAAACGATTCTGTATTATCCTGGGTATGCTCAACCAAGCCTGAATCAACAGTTTCCCTTCATGGAAACTCTAGAGTTACCAAATCTAAGTCGACTAACGAACGATCCAATTTCCTACGCCCCTTGGTGGCCGACGATTCCGCATAAACTTCCGTCGGATATTCCTAAATTTAATGGAAATCTGGGCGAAGACCCATCGAATCATGTGATGACCTTTCATCTATGGTGTTCGTCAAACACTATCAATGATGATTTGATTTGGCTTCGCCCCTTTCAACGCATGTTAACTGGTCCGGCAGCAAAGTGGTATATCGAGCTGCCTAGAGCTCCTTTTGATAACTTCAGTACCCTAGCCACATCCTTTTTAACCCATTTTCAGTTACCTATTAGGTACGAAATAGGAACTAAGCTACTTACCAATTTCAAATAAATGACAACCACTCACATATCTGAACATATTCATGAGTGGAAACGTCGTCGTAGAATGGTAAAAACATATGCTCCTGACCAGCTATTGGCTGAAAGGTTTATTAAGTCACTGTTACCCGGAATTATAGAAGATGTGGCAAAGAGGGAAGTCATCATTGAAGAGAAAGTTATTTCTCATGCACAATATGTAGACTTGATCTATACTCAGTCTGGCATGCTCTACGATAAAATCCCTAACGCTCCTAGACCATAATTCTCTGTTCCTCTGCCTCCTAAATCAAACAAAGACTCTCATGCCGATGATGGTGTGATAGGTACGACAAGCACTAAAACCACAAAGGCCACATCGAAAACGACCCGCACAGTTTCAAGTCAAGATTCAAATGAGGAATTTCTAGCCTCGGAAGTAAATTCCGTGTCAACAGACAAAGACAAAGAAACCAAGAAACCAGGAGGTAAGAAGAAAAAACAAGGGAAGAAGAAAAACCAGGGAGACTCATCTCCTAGAAAATCTTCTTTAAACCCTTCTGGGAATGTGAAACCAAAAACTCCATGTCATATATGTGATGAGGATTACTCGACCAAGGAGTGTCCATATAAATAAGAACTTAGAAAACCTTTCAAAAGTTCAAAAACCTCGGTTGTACTGACGGATCCGTTTCCAAACCCAGGAACAAATCTAGTTGCTAGTGAAAATGCTTCCCCGTCCCAAGTGTTAATGTTGTTAGTCTCGAATCAACTGAATGATTCTCTAACGCCAAGGAATAAATATTACGAGAATCCATAGATGTTTAAGAGCAAGGATAAAGATGAACCTAGTAGTTCAACCACAACTTCAACAAGAGTCGTGCCACCCATCATTCCTGAATTAACAATAAAACATCCAAAGGGACTAGAACACAAATCGATGTTTAATCCTCATTCCCAAGTAGCACAACACTATAATATAGTGGACGATTTAGCTCAATCGCTATCCACGATGTTGACTCTTGAAGTACTACAAAATTTCCCCTCCTAAAGGCAGGCTTTATTATCAGCAATAGGTGGGATTGACCCAACGGATTAAAATCTTGTATCTTTTAATCATAAAGGGTACGACCCTTAGTTACCAGCTCAACTAGCTTTCCTCATTCAAGTGAAAGCCCTCAACAAAACTTTTCATAGGACAATTATTGATGAGGGAGCATCAACATGTATCATGTCGATGAGTTGCTAGAAAACTCTGGGGTCTCCATCTTTGTCGCGATCATCAACAACATTAAAAGCATTTGATGGAGAACATACACCGCATATGGGATACTAAGTAACTTGCAAGTAGAATTGGGGGGCAAAACAGTAGAAATCAATGTTGAAGTCATCAACGGAAATCTTGATTACAACATCCTACTGGGAAGACCCTGGATATATTCCATGGCAGCTGTTGTGTCAACCTACTTTAGGAAAATTGCATTTCCTTCCCAAGGAGGAATTATAATCATCAACCAAAAAACTTTTCTCCCCAACAGTTCACAAGTTACAGGAAGCATTCCAATGATCCATGGAAGCCCTAGCATGCTTCATAATATCGGAGTAGGCCTACTAAAAGACCCTACATTAATGGGAAATTTTACCCTATTGCCTCCTACGAATTTGGCAGAAGTGTCTAATGTAGGCACCTGCAATATGATATCTTCCATTCAAAATATGTTACAAAACAATGTTAACATGGATCATTCACAGGTTTTGCCTCTAACCCCGCTGGAAATATTGTAGCAATCAATGTTCTCAGCATGGGAGGCAAACCAGCATCAACGCTCGTCAATCGTTTGGATAGATAGGTCTAAGGAATATGGCACCCCTTCAGATCCTTGGTCACAAGTACACTCACAGACGAAGGAATCCTTGAATCGATGATGATGATGGGGCACCATGGGAAGATTACCACCATCGTTCCCTTCTTCCGACTTGGAAAGAAGATATTTCCGGCGACCTACACCGTCCCTCAGTATTTGACTTTCTGACGAATACTGTAAACATGGTGGATTCTGAGAGAAACCTATCCAATATCGAAGAGACTATTTCCATAAATATCTCAACCAAAACAGCTGTTGTAGTGAACATTCATGTTGGAAAGTCTTGTTCTTCTTCCAAACTGGAAATATATAGCACTCTCTTTTGCGAGTTTAGAGATGTCTTTGCTTGGTCATATGATGAAATGTCGGTATCGACTCGAGCATAGTTGAGCATGAAATTAAGATGTATCCAGATGTCAAACCGGTATGACAACGGCTAAGGAAGGTGCACCCCAAGAAAGTTGTCGCCACCAAGGCAGAAGTTGAGAAACTCCTCCATGCTGGTTTCATTTACCCCATTCCTCTAACCAATTGGGTATCGAATATTGTTCTTGTGATGAAAAAACAAGGAACGATTAGAGTGTGCGTTGATTACAGGGATATAAATCAAGCTTATCTGAAAGACAACTACCCTACAACCTTTATCGACCAGATAATTGAAAAATGCGCCGGATGCGAAATATTTTCATTCATGGATGGACTTTCTGGGTATAATCAAATAAATATCTGCCCACAGGACCAGTCAAAGACTGCATTCTTTTTTCCATGGGGCACATTCGCATGTCGCAAGCTACCCTTTGGTTTGAAGAATGCAGGGGCAACCTTTCAGAGAGCAATGAACAATGCTTTCCATGACATCGAAAACATCGTTCAACCTTATCTCAATGATCTCCAAGCTCATTCACGAAAGCGGACTGATCATCCACACCATTTAAGAGCAATATTTCTATGTTGCCGACACTACAAGATAAGACTCAATCTGCACAAATGTGTGTTTTGTGTCAGTTCTGGTCGTTTACTTGGCTTTGTTGTCTCAAAGGATGGGATTCATCTTGACCCTTACAAGGTTTAGACAATCATTGATTTGCCTCCACCTTCAAGCCCACTTCAAATTCAGAAACTCCAAGGGAAAGAAAATTTCCTCAGGAGGTTCATTCCAAATTACGCTGAACTAGCTAAAGGTTACACTCATATTTTGAAAAAGGATGTACCCTTCGTTTAGGACCAGGTCGCGCAAGCCTCCTTTGATGCTTTGAAGAAATCTCTAATACAATCGTCATTAATGTATGTTCTTGATTATCAAAAAGACTTTAACCTGTATCTCTCTGCAGCAGATATGACCATAGCAATGGTTGTAGTTCAAGAAGATAATGGAATTGAACATCCTATATATTATTGAAGCCGAAACTTAAATGATATGGAAATGAAATACTACTACATTGAAAAGCTCGCCCTTGCGGCTGTTCAAGCAATACAGAGATTTTGACACTACGTCCTCTTCAGGAAAACTACCATTTTATCAGATTGAAACCCCATGACTTACATATTGTCGTGACAGTTGCTGGGGGGCAAGTAATCAAAATGGATAGCAATTCTACAAGAGTTTTGATTTGGAATTCAAAAAATCCAAATCAAAGAAAGCCCTGGTATTCACGGAGTTACTATGCTATCTCCCATCATCGTCCAACAATGCAACATCCGAAGAAGCAATCATGGATGAAAATTTGTTTCTGACATCTTCAAGCGATTTGTGGTACGGAGATATAATTATTTATCTCCAGACATAAACATATAGGTCTAATACCTCGCGCTCTGAACAACGACGTATTCGATACCAAGCAAAAGACTATGTGATCATCGGTGATACTCTCTACCATCGTGGTATCGATATAGTTCAGCGGAGGTGCCTCACCCTTGAGGAGGCCGAAACAGTCCTGAATGACTGTCATTGAGGCACGTGTGGGGGGCACCAACCTGGTTATGCTATGGCGCAATTTTTTTTACAAGTAGGATACTTCTGGCCAACAATGTTCCATGATTGTATAACCGAAGTTAGAAGTTGTCATGCTTGCCAAATTTTCGATAGCAAAACCAGAAGACCACCTGCACCGCTGCAACCAGTAGTAGTTGTTGGGCCATTCGCTAAATGGAGCATAGATTTCATGACATGTAACCCCACCTCAACTGGGGGGCATGGGTACATAATAGTCGCGGTGGAATATTTTACCAAATGGGCCGAGGCGATGCCTACATTAAACAACAGTGGCGAAACGGCTGCCCTTTTCTTTTTCAATCACGTAGTCTCCAGATTCGTTGTTCCACAGGCCATAGTCACAGATCATGGATCACATTTCCGCAATCACATGATGGTTGAGTTGGCTGCCAAATTAGGACTGTCCCACGACAGCTCTACTTTGGACTATCCGCAAGCTAACAGACAGGTTGAAGTAATCAACGAAGTCTTAAAGAACATGCTGCAAAGGATGATCGGAGTCGAAAAATGGGATTGGAACCTAATCCTGTACTCGGCCTTGTGGGCATACCAAACATCGGTAAGAAATGAAACTAGATTCACAGCTTTACAATTGGTGTACGGTCTAGGAGAAATCTTACCGGTTCAATGTGAAATCTCGTCCCTCAAACTCGTAGTCGACCTTCTCCCCGGAACCTCAGAAGAAGAGGCTCGTTTCTTGGAACTAATCCATTTGGATGAAACCCATCATGATGCATCTTCGGCTAATGAGGCTCATAAGAAATGAGTCAAAGCATAGTTCGACAAGAATGTCAAACCTCACGTCTTCTCAGAGGGTGACCTGGTTTTACTTTATGAGCAAGAATCCGATAAATTGGGAGTAGGGAAATTCAAATCGTTATGGACGGGTCCCTGTATTGTTAAACGAGTATTAGCAAAAGGAGGCTATGAGTTGATGGACTATGATGGGATTCCACTGGCACAACCTCGCAACAGGTTGTACCTCAAGCGTTACTATGATTGATTTTGCACAGTAATCCTCGTGCTTTTGTTACATTTTTGTTTTCGCCAAGAGCATTTAATTTGGTTAAGTAATCATCTTTTTGCATTCGTTGTAGATGTCAAACCTACTAGAATCATTCATTGGATATGTCGAAGGAGCAAGTCGTAGTTCGCAGAACCTGTCTTCTGCGGCATGGGCCATTTTCAATCCCAGCGGCGAGTTAGTAAGTTTTAGAGGAGTGTTTATTGGTTGATCTACGAACAATATCATTGAGTACAGTGCATTGATAGAACTCCTTTCTGATGCCATCACACATGGTATATGCCGACTTGTCATTAGGCTAGACTCGCAACTCGTCATTCTACAACTCATCGGCATCTATGCTGTGCGAAATCCAACTATCTATCGCATCTTCCTAAGGGTCAAAATTTCGGAAAAACAGTTTGATTTCATCCAATATCAACATCTTTCTAGAATTTTAAACACATTAACAGACTCATTGGCAAATTATGTGTTAGATAGACATTTGCGACATTTATAAAAAGAAGCATCACATCAATATATGCAATAGGATTATGTAACACTACCAAAATAAAGCTCCAAAAATCAAAAATATATTCCATAACTATTTATAGTCTGTACTTAATGTTCTGTAACCAAGACAAAATTGGTCAAATGACCCAAAACTCAAAATTCTAGGGGGCACCCTAGTCTAATGATGCTGGTGATAACAAGTCACCGCCTGTGTAATCATGTGTAAGAGCCTAGTCCATCAACTCGGCACTCCAGTGGTATGTCGCTGCAACCGCAAAGGCAGCTCATCGGTCCTCATGTCCAGGATACCAAGGGTAAGACCCTCGATCTAGTTTTGTAGTGCCGAAAGAGTCTTGGCCACGTCAAGATGATGAAGTATGGCCCTCCTAATAGCCTCTCCTACTGGAGCGACCTCTGGGTATCTACGGCGTACTGTTGGTTGAACTGGGCCAACATCTGCATGAGCCCATGAGTTTTGATTAGTCTTGATCATAGAAATATAAGAACATTATAAAGGACAATGAACAAAGATATGGTTAGAAAATTAACCATGGCACCCCACTGCTCTCCAGCCGGCAGCACCAAATCCGGATCACCTCGGAAATCCATACCAGCATATGGGAACCTGGCATAGACCATCTCCTCACGGTCAAACCACTCGAAGAAGGTCTCAGAAAAAGAAATTTGGGGCTGACCAGTGTGCCGAGACATGAGATCGACCCATCTCTACATCCGTGGTTCGGTCGGTGGAGGTAGGCCAAGTGATATATACTGTGGCTGCATCAGTGGGATTCCCTCCAAGGCAAAAGCAGTCAAAATAGAACCATAACCAAAGTTCTTGGATCTACCACTCTTCACCTTGGTCAATTGTTCCTTCATCATAGAAAATACTGCATCGCACCAATTGAACACCTTCGGTTCAAGGCATTCCAAAGCATACTGCATATAAGATCTGTTGGCTATATGAAGAGTAGAACTACCAGCCAGTCTATCCACAGAATCTCCCAGAATCTGTTGGTGAAAATCAGGGGGGGGGAAAGCACCTCCAGAGCTCAAACAAACCAAGTTCAAATGAAATGGTAAAATGAGAGGTAAAAGTCACTTTTAATTTACTTTCAAGTAAAATATTAGTGTTTTAACTCATTTATCATGAATATGTTTTCATTTCTAATCGGTTTGATGAAGCAAACGAACAGGTAGTACAATCTTTGAAAGAATGAAATGTTAAGGGTAAATAAAAAACTCAATGACCATCATGGCGAGCAATGTTATCGCAGAGTTCAAGCTCGTTAAAAAATAAACTCTCCATGAGCAGTTTTAGCACATAGCTCAAGATCGTTAAAAAATAAACATAAGTCATGAGCAAGTGTTTCCCCTAGTGTTTAAGCTCATTAAAAAATGAACCGGTAAATAACCATTGTGAATGCCTTATCGCCAGCTTTTGAGCCTTGGTCATGTTCTCGCCATCACCTCTACTCTGTTTTTAGCCGATCATTCACCCCCATATGATTTTTTATCCCTTTCGAGGAACATATGCGAAGAGTGATTCTGTTAGCCATCCTTGTGACACTGTCGTGATTGGAAAATTCCAAATCTTACCTGGAATCATCCGCTACCCAAAACCATCACTTGTCCCTCGAAAACGAGTCTTCTTTAAGCTCTTTTCACCTGACTTGTAAAATATGAAAATATTGCTGAGCGATTGGCCTCTCCAGCTCCTTAAAAGGCATCGGAAGTGCTATCCCTCCTCTATATTTTAATCTTTTTGGACCTAAGGGAATATTACACAAAAAGATCGAGCGCTTGTCTTGTTCGGCTCGTTAAAACTATCGAGAATTCATCCCTTTTGTATTATTTTACGGTTTTTCGGACTTAAGGGATTATATACCGAAAAAGAATCTTCGGAGTCTTCTTTCCATTTCTTTCAGACTCTCTAAAATTGAAAGAGACCAAGTTATCTTTGTCGTTAAACTCGTTAAAACTGAATAGCGACAAACTTATCCAAATGGATGAGAATGAGTTTCACTGTCGCTAGAATCGCTAAAATATAGCGACAGGTTTTCCCAAAGGGTTGACAATAGAACAAGTGTATGTTATCCTCCTCAAGCTTGACAAAAATAAAGAGGTATAGGTCAGCAATGACTGGGGAAAATTGGGAAGAAAACAAGAAGAAACTTTATTGGTAGCAAGTCGCTCTTGAACATGACACTTTCCTTTCGCATCCATGCCGGGTTGGGTTGTTCCGTTCACTGGTCATCACCATTGGTCTGTCATGCCATCCATCTTTGGGGTTAATGCTACCAATCCATTGTCAGTGTCTCCGATATGTTCAAGAGAATTCATTCAAACAATTCACCTGTGTCTCACCCACTGCAATACATTCATGCTTCATGACCGCCACCCTGAACCCTATATCGTCAGTTTGTTTTCACCTCCAAAATCGTTTGCTTCATTCTATGTCGTTCATGTGGGATTCATTAAGGCCCTCCTATGACGAGTCAATTCTTATCAACGTTAACTCATTATCCAAGAAGTTGACTTAGGAACAACCCTTTCAGTACTTTGAAGCTTGCATGCCTCAATGGCAAGTTTCTCACTGTCGACGACAGGTTTACATCAATGGCCTTTGACCAAGAGATTTTGGGTGGTGTTTGACACCAAGTCCCTTTTCACACCATGTAAATTGTACTGTAGTACCTTGAGGGTCATTGTCATTATTGGTGATTCCTCTCACACCTATTAACAGTTTACATCATTGGCTGGTAATCAGGCGATGTCTTTCCATATTCGACTCCAGAACATTTTTCACATGGATCGACTCGTACTCCGAGTGAAGATTGAATGAGTTTTGAAGACCCCGGATCTAGTTTCATCCATCCAGGCTGCGATATATTTAGGAATATAAGAACATACAGTGTACATCATTTTTGTAAAAAGGGCTTCGGCGAAAATAACAAAAAAATATTATTGTCGACGCGTTTCGAACCAACTAGTGTGGTTCATCGTCAGGAAGAGTTGAAGAAACAGATCAGGCTTTAGCAATTTAAATAGGCTGAGTAGAGACTCCAATGGCTACCTAACAGCTATATTTGACTCTAGGACCAAGGCCATAAATTTAATCTAATTATTATTATATTATTATTTTATTTCTCTCATCTCTAGAATTAAAATAATAATATAATACTAATTAGATTAAATTTATGGCCTTCGTCCTAGAGTCAAATATAGTAATTAGGTAGCCGTTGGAGTCTCTACTCAGCCTATTTAAATTGGTAAAGCCTGATCTATTTCTTCAACTCGTCTTGACGATGAACCACACTAGTTGGTTCAAAACGCGTCGACAATAATCTTTTTTTGTGATTTTCACCGAAGCCCTTTTTACAAATATGATGGATCACATAAGCCTCAATTCTACAAGTGTACATCATTGCCGAACAAATTATCATCCAAATCAAAGGATGATGTGTCCATATCATCAATCTGTCACACATACGATCGTCTGTCCTATGTACATGAAAATGAATTTATAAAGCTGAGCATGGGAATGCCTGCCTCAGCTAGATCATGAAAAATGTTGTCAAAATAATGTATTGTATTGTATCTTATTACAGGTCGCCTCCCAGCTCAGAAAAACTTCAGACCCTCATAGTAAAGCATTTCACCCGACATCAAAAAGAGTAACGACCTCATGCTTTAGGGGACAATTGTTATAGACATTTTTGGGCACTTCAACCCCAATCATAAATGTCCATAAACTGAGGGCTCCTAAGTCCTTAAAAGTGTTGCTTCACTGCCTAAAGGAATAGGGTCAACTGATTGCATCATCTCCCAGAAGTTCTCCATTGAAAATTGCTCATAAATGGTCAAAACTGGACCATACTGAAAGCTCAATGCAGAGGGTGCGATGCATATCACCTTCCCAATGTACAGGGTGTGATGCATACTAATTTTCTCCTCTGTAGGGTGCGATGGTCGGGAATGGAAAAATGGCAGGGACAAAAATGCAATGTGGAAGATCATGGAATCTTCCAGAAGCTTCCCCTCTGACACTTGCCACTCCACTTTCGACCAGGGATGAGTAAGAGATCATCATTCTCCAAGTGGAATCACGTACTATCAGAGAGAAGACACTAATCAATATCCCAAAAGATGACTCACCTCTCTGTAATCATCTATATATGAATCCCTCATCAGAGAGATCCAGAGGCTGGAATTTTGTATCTTATAGAGAAGTGATGTTGGTATTTTGGTGTACATTTACAACGTTGGGTGATATAGCTTTGCTTGAGGTGAAGAAGGGCTTCTTAGTTGGAGGATGATGCTGGGTCAGAGCACATGGTTGTAATCTTCTTGCTAATTTTCATCTGAATAAAGATATTCTTGTTTTCTTCCATATTCTTGTGTACTTGTTTATATATGCATGTATATGGTTAATACACATCTGATCCTACATTATTTATGAATTTAGATCCTTGTTTCTTGCATAGTTGTATGTTTTTGTGATTCCAAAGGTCCTTTTGAAGCTGGGCATACAAAGAAGAAGCAACAAACTCTATCAAGAAGGAGAGGAAATCGAGCGCAAGACTCAGGTTGGCCCTCTTGGTTCTCCTCTCATCTATTTTCATAAAAGAAATCAATAGTAGACTTTGATTGTTTTTTTCTAAGATAGATACCCATCTTAGTGGGAATAGCAACATTCGAGTGGACACTATTCCTGTATAACATCTATGGATAAGAATCTAGAGCCATGAATAATTCCTTGAAGCACCACACATTACCTCTAGAGTATCCTCTTCACATAAGAAATATGTTAGTTTCGTTATATTTTTTTGAACATTAACTATGGGCCTGAGTAACTTGATATCGTTAAGGGAGAAACCCAAGCCTTAGTTAAAGTAAAACTCTTCTTACATCTCCATATTCCCTTAGGTGACCGATGGCATCTTCCATTAGTGCCTTATCTCTACGTTGACCACCTTAATGTTAGGGTTATAATTTCTTCCTTGGGATTTCATCACCTCTACCACTGGACTACCTTCCCTAGTGTTTTATTCCTTATTTATACGATGTTCCCTAGGGTTTTATTCCTACACTTAGGCACCTTCACACCATTTTCCCCTATTCTTGGACACTCTTCACCCTAAGCCCGACATTCCCTTTATTCATAACCTATACCTTGGACCATCATCTACAAACCTAGCGCCAACCACAACCCTTAGCTTCAAATTCGCTAGAGCCTATCCCATTATCCTTAGATACTTCACTAGTGGATCCCTTAGATACTTCACTAGTAGAGATATCTTGGATCCTAGGTCCATATATACTTATCTCCTCACCTCTACACTTGAACGACCTTCCTATGGCACCCATCAAACCCTAGACCATATTCAAATAGGGACTATTGACCCACACTTTGCTTCTAGGCCTAAATAATTAAACACTCTTAATCCCTCAAATTTACCATTAGGAAAACTTTCCCCTATCTATTGAGGCCCCTAAGCCATTGAGCCCAAGCCTATGCCTCTAGTGCCCTCCACCACTAAGAGTAGACTCCTTCCCATGAGTCCCTTCCACTACTATTTCAAAACTTGTACCCCTAGATATGTCTTCCCCATTAGGCCCATATCTCCATTGAAACCCTATACCCCTATAACCCTCCACCCCTATCTCTACTTTGTGTTTGGAACGGGTTCCCCCAAGGACAGTGTTGTGGCTAAAAGCCCATGTTTTGGGTCAATTTTGTAATAAAGTTGTAAAGTATCTGCATTTTGTGGTTGTGCAGCATGAAGATGTCAAGAGTCATAAAGGGTTGTCAACCCTTATTTTGTAAAGTGTAAAGTAGGCTATAAAGATCCACCCATGGTCTGTAGACCATGGGATTGTATAAAAAGGAGCTAGGTAAGCTCTATGTAGTTAAGAAGTACTAGACAAGTTTTCGAGTCTTGGTAGAGAAGTCTAAATGGTTCAGGTCTTAGCATACGTAGAGGCTCTACAGTGAAGTGTGTAGAGGTCTAGAGTGAAAGTCCGCAACTGAGTGCGTGGACCCCTACAGATGTGTGTGCAGGGTAGATAGAGTTTGTATTAATCTAAATATATCAATAAAGAGAAGTATTCTGCGAATTCTATGTATTTATTTCTTATTAATGCATCTGGTTATATTGCATTTTGGGTTTAATTTACAATGTTTATGAGGTGCGTGAATATGTGTGATTATAATTTCTAATTGAACGCAAGTAAGAATATCATTTTATGCAGTGTTAACTGTGATTATTTAGTAATATAAGTAAAACAATTATGATTACTTGGGAACCTACACAATATGCTATCATAGTAATGTGAAAGTACCTGGATTGCGGGTTAAGGCTGCATGAAGGTCAATCGTACACATTCATGGAGGTACTCAAGGGTGGAATAAAGGGGTAGAGTGATAGAGCTCTAAAGCTTAGTGACCTACGTGAAGATATGGATAGAGGGTATAAACCAACATCACGACCATCTCAGGGTGCAGAAACTTGGTTCCAGCATCCCCCCATACTGCTTTGGGTGAGACTTTGGTTCGCACTCCATGGGCTAATACCGAAAGCTCCAGTAGTGTAGGGATTTATTTCACTAACACTGAACCTGGGTCAAGCCCCACGAAGCCAACAAATGGTTCCATTGTTGGGACCAGAATCTGCATGAGAGATGTGTGATGTCGTATCACTAGAATCTAACTAAGAAAGAGATATAAGATTGGTTGGACAGGAAGATACATGAATTCGTTGCACACGAGAACAAAAATCCATGACTATCAAAGGAATAGTGGCTAGATAGGTACCTATATACAAAAAACCATAAGATCTTTTTATGTTCCTTTCTGGTTGAGTTATACACGTGGATCACGAAGCTAGTAGATAGCCAACGAAGGTGGAGAATTGGCAGTCCTATTGTCTGGATCCTGGAGTTAGTATAGAGACTTGAAGCCTCTCAGGATAAGATTGCCTGTGCTGTCTATCATTCGCTCAATCGCATCATAGGACGATTTGTGACTGAATTCGTAGTCTATACCTTAGTTAGTTATAGTGAGGTGGAACGATGCTTTTTCAAAGGTCTGCGAGGTAAGTAATTGAAGTCTTTAAATACGTGGATTAAGATGTTATTATGAAAAAAATGAGTTATGTAGCTACCTTGATGTTTGGAGCTACACGAAGTGGAAATACTTGCAGAAACGAAGGAAGAAAGGGTCCTAAATATAGCACACTGATTTCACCTCCATTAGGTGATGAAGAGGGAGTAGCGTAGGCTTCTCTGCGAAGTGCAGTACAACTAATAAGACATGGATTCCTACAATTACCACCTCCTCCTACATCACCTCCAACTTCACCGCCATCACCTGCGACTTCACCCATACCACTGCCACCTTTGTTTAAGGGCTTAGGAAATGAGGACCTGGACCAATTTTAGTTCATCGTGAAAGTTGTATGGGAAGCTCAGGGAATCACAGATGATCACACGAAGAAGGCAACATTGGTTAGCGCTTTGTAGGATCAGGCACTAACTTGGTACATCAATTACTCTAATGATAACCCAAACGTTGGGTTGGTAGAGATCTAGACTATATTGAATAAAGAACTCAGTAGGCCTAAATCCGAGGCACAGTCGATTATGGGGTTCAAAGAAATCATGATGAAACAAGTTGAGACACCTTGGGAATTGGATCAATGGTTGAATTGTAAAATCCACGAAGACAATATGAATTTAACAGATGGACAACACTGCGAATGGTTCGTGGCTTCACTCTTGCGTCACCTAAGGGTTGCACTGTCACGACAGAAGATCATGACTTAGGCAGAGGCCTTGGAGATTGCCATAAGATTGCACAAAACAATGATGCAAGATCATAATCTAGGGGTTCAGCAGATCCATGTGCAGTTGCAAAATATTTGCCTCTAAATAAAAAGTTTGAAGCAGGATAAAATAGTTCGACCAGAGGTGCGCGAAGAGATATGCTTCTTGAAATGTAAAGGTCAGGAGCATGACAAAAACCATTGCCTGGTCTTTGCAAACTATATTGCAGGAGGAGGACCAATGCCTTTGAGGCCGGAAGCCCAAGCAGGAATGAGCGTGGGGCCCGCATTGTGGTGCACTATATGTCAGGTAGCAGGGCAACATACAACAGATAAATCTCACTCGTTGCAGAAGTTTGTACAAACACCGCAACAATTGTTCTGCAACTTCTATAGGTCATTAGGTCATGATAAGTGTAACTACAAAAGTTATGAATTGATGATGGACAAAACACCTGCCTGTAGGGTTCAGGCAGAAACGTTTCCCCCTAACCAAAGTGTTGGGATGGTGTGAACATGCTTTCTAGGGTGCAGACGAGGCCGAGGCAGAGAGGGACCTGGCCAAGGCAGTGGATAGCCAATTTTCTACAACTATGGAGGAACAAGACACTATTCCCGTGAACGCACTAACCCAACGCGATGATCGTGAAAATATAGTTCTTAGTTTGATCATGAGATATAGGATTATCCTAAGCTAATAGCAAGGATACGCGATAAAGGGGTGCTACCACCTCAACCAACTGAGAACCTACATATGGTGAGGTTTGAGCCTCGTGAAGAGGATATGAATATGAATATAGTGCTCTAAAGTTAAATTGCAATGAAAAATGATAAGGGGAAACAACCTGAAGACAATGCATGCGTTTGCAAAGCTCTGGCGAAGGAGGCTGAATTTGATTTGGAGTGTGCACATGAAACATTCATGGATGAAAAGAAGAGCTTCGCTAAGGTCTCTACCTCAAGGAGTAGGGACAAGCCTGAATAGGAAATGGATCCTTTTATGCTTACGACCTTTCTAGAAACCTGCATGAAGCTGTTGTGTGATAGTAAGGCTATGAAGGGGTTACAAGAACTTATAAATATATGTGCCGGGAACATTGTGGGTGAATTGCGTGTGGTATAGAAGATTGGTAAGCATAAAGAAAGGCTAGGACAAGAGATGAGACTAACTACGCAGATAGGAGAATATGAAATGGATTAGGTTATTTTGGATCTGGGGTCAGACACGAACGATTTACCAAAGCATACTTGGGAGAATATGGGAAGACATGCACTACAGTGGTCTCTAATTTAGTTAAGGATGGAAAATCAGCAGAAGATCATCCCCATGGGACAGCTGTAAGGAGTAACTATAGATATTGAAGGTGCGAGCGCACTGGCTGAATTTGAAGTAATATAAATTATGGATGAAAACAACCCCTACCGTACATTCCTTGGTATTGATTGGGCTACTAACATGAATGGGGTAATCAACCTAAAGAAGCAAAAGATGATATTCAAAAAAAAATTGCTTTGTGTAATAGTACCCCTAGATCCAGTTGAAGGGCCGCGTTATACTGAACCAGTCCATGATTATGAAAGCAATGATGATTTGGAGTGCATATATAAGATAACAGTGCAAGACCAAGATTGGGTGAGTCTGATAGTGGATGGTTGAATTACATGGGGCTGCAAGAGTTCCTGCACTTTAGACTTTGATGAGGAATTAGAGTGCGAGTAGAATCAGTTACATGAAGTAACCACGCTGAGCTATAACATGATGACCCAGTAATTGTGTTGTATATCATCAGAGATATGAAATTTTCCCACTTACAATGGCTTGAATGATGTAGATATATTTTTGGATTCATTTGAAAGGGAAGTACCAAAGAAGCAACGCTTCCAGGTTTTGGACTGGCCACTGAGAACTATGCCTGCAACATGGTGGGCTACGCACAAGGGTAGCTTTAACGATTGGTGTGAGTGTAGGAGGATGATGACAACACCCGTTGGGAAGCTGAAGGTACGAATGATAGAAAAATATGACGGGAAAGATGATCCGTGTGCACACTTGACCAAATGGGCTAAGGTTTATGGAGTGAAGCCCCAACCTAACTGGGTGCACTTTTTCTATCATACCTTGGATGTCATCCCGATGAACTGGTACTTGGAGACAGAGCTCCACCATGCTACAAGTGAATGGGATATTTTGTGTGAAGGATTCATAATGATGTTCAACTTCAAAGATGGGTTTCACTATATTGACGAAGCACTACAAGAAGTTAAAGAAACAATCCTTAGGATACCACAGGATCCATTGGATTCGATTCAACTTGATTGGACTACTTAGCTGAGCCATGTGGTGGAATGCTATAACGTGAATAGTAAATAAGAATACAAGGATCCAAAAAAGATTAATATCCCTGAAACTGAGGGTCACTGTGAGGTCAAGGGTCCACAGATTGAGAATCCTAATATAATTGTGCCACTGGAAGCGAAATAGGTAAATATTGGTATAGAGGCAAATCCAAAATTTGCAAAGATTGGAGATTACTAGGATGATGCAACACTAGATAAGGTCGCCAAATTGCTCCATGAATAATAGGTTTTGTTCCTTACCAAGTTTATCTATCTAAAGGGGATAATAGGAGACCCGACCATTATGAAGATCACGTTAAAGCCCAATGCAAAGCCGGTTAAGCAAAGACCTTACCATCTCAATCTGAATTATAAGGAGAAGGTCCACTTAGAACTAGACAAGATGCTTGTGTCATGCATCATTGAGCTCATATAAGAATCTGATTGGGTAAGCCCAATGGTGGTACAGGAAAAGAAGCAGAAGGATGAAATAAGGATATGCATAGATCTCAGGAAGTTGAATGACACTTGCATACATGATCCTTTCCCGACTCCATTCACCGATGAGGTATTGGATAATGTAGGTGACTAGGAAGCATACCCCTTCACTGATGGGTTCTTTAGGTACCATTAGATAAAAATTGTGCCTGAGGATATAAGTAAGACGACCTTCACAACTAAGTGGGGATGTTTTCAATACACTGTAATGCCTTTTGGATTGAAGAATGTGCCTGCAATATTTTCGAGCATAGTCATTATTGCATTCAAAGAATTCATTCATAAGTTTCTGGAGGTGTACTTTGATGACTGGAATTTGTTTGGGTTGGTAAAATTCCTGTGGCAAATCTGCTCCTAATGTTAGATACTTGTCGAAGGTACCAAATTGTGCTCAATCTGAAGAAATGCATGTTTTTTGTTCCTTTCAGGACTCTGTTGGGTCATGTGGTTTGTAGATAGAGGTTGATGGTAGATCCTATGAATATCACATTGATACTTAACTTGGAGGGATCAAGGAGTGCGAAACAATTGCATGCAACCTTATGACATACTGGGTATTATAGGAAGTTTATCAAGGCTATCCCTAGATCACCGTGCCTATGGAGAAGTTGTTGAAAAGGGATGTCATGTTCTATTGGAACGTGGAATGTAAGAAAAGATTAGATGTATTGGAAGAAAAAATGGTCACCCCACCAATTTTAGTCTTCAAATATTGGAAGAAGGAGTTTCATGTACATGTAGATGCATCATGTATGGCACTGGGAGTAGTACTGACATAGGTTAGCGGAGGAGAATTGGACCATCCTATAGCTTTCGCAAGCAAGATGTCATCCAAGGCTAAGAAGTATTATTCCACCATTGAGCACAAACGGTTAGCCATGTCATACGTGCTCCAGAAGTTTAGACAATATTTGCTGGGATGACATTTTAAGATGTATACAAATCATTTCGTGTTGAAATACCTGGTCAATAAGCCTACATTGGGGGGGAGAATTTGTAGGTGGTTGTTATTGTTCCAGGAGTATGATTTTGAGGTTATTGTGAAGCCTGGATGACCAAACGTGAGACCAAACCATCTGTCACACATCGAAACATGGGAAGAGCCCACTAATTTGGAGGAGGGATTGCCTTACGTGTACCTATTTATAGTACGCATCAGAGATGGTCATTTTGAAGACATCATACACTCCCTAATGACAGGCCTGCAGGGGTACGTGAAGTTCAAGGTAAACTTTCACCATGTGTTGATCAGGGCATCGAAGGACCCTACGCATACATGGTATGACTTTCCTTACTTGGCAACAAACAACTCAATTGATGCAATACTTGATCGCTAGCCAACAGAGTGGCACACTACCTCAGACTTGGTAGTTGGGGCGAGCAAGTTCGTCGTGTATCACAAAAGGAGGAGGCCAAGCTCAAGATGACATAGCTAGCCGAGAAGAGGAAGAAGGAGGCCACTGACAAGGCCTACTCAGAGCATGATGCCACCTAGTAGACAGACAAACAAATAGGCGAAATAGCATGTGGCTCTAACAAAGGTGCCAGGTCACCTTCGCCCGACATAGAGGAAGAAATAGATGAGAAAACAGAGCAGCATGGCATGAACCCGTAGACGATGTAAAACCACATCAAGCATCCAAGGGAATAAGAGAAAGTGGGGTCGAGAAAGAAATCCAAGGCTACTAGGGCATCACTGGACCCAATCACCCTCACAGAAAGAGATTTGCATGACATTGGCAACACAGTGCGGGATGTCACTACGGAGGCCCTACAACAATTTGAATGGCAGTAGAAGATAATATTGGGAGCCATATAGATAGGCATGCAGGAGTTGTAGATCCACACATCACAGGGTGAAACGGTGTCTGCCAGCCTCACTATCGGTACTTCAGAAGCTGCTGAGCTGCTGCGTGCGAAGGTCTCCATCACAATAGTGTTGCCGGATGGAGCATTGACTATAGAGAATGAAGCTGACAAGCCCACTATCAGTGCTATCAATAGAGTTGGGTTGAACTTGGAAGTGCTCCTTGACAAGGTGCTCCAACTATTGTAGGATCGAGTGATTATAGAACTAAGGGCCTGCGAACACCATGCTTTATAGGTGATCAATGAGTAAAAGATTAATAATGAATAGATGTCCCTACAATAGAACTCTGCCATCACCTCCGTGACCAAGGTAACTGACCAAAACAAGAACATAGTTTAGGTCATGGAGGACGCATGCCGAGTGACCCCAGATTTGGCCATTCTTGAGGAGGAACCAGTCGAGGTGCACATTCGCAAGCTTGATACAGGGGTGCGTGACACTCACATAGAGTCGGCTAGGGTTCAGCTAGAGTTGAACCTACAAATTACAGATTTACAGTTGAAGGCCCAGCCTTCTACAATGCCACAAGTAATGGAGAAGTATACAACCACTTTCACAGAGTCGATAGTGGTGGTAGACAGTGCAATAGTAGACTGCACGAAACTTTTTGAATGAGCTTGCAGGAGGACCCTAATGTACAACAGCTGGAGACAGAAGCATGAGAGCTACAACAATGCTATGACGAAGTAAAACGTACAACACGAATCGTCACTCTCATGGAGAGACTGGCGAAGCTGCAGGAGGCCAAACCATTGAAAGAACAGGTTGATGCAGCACAACACATAGAGGAAGTGTTGAAGGCCTGCTTGAAGCCCTAGTTGTATGAGGTTTATTTGGTCACGACCTTTATTGAAGGTAAGCTTGCAAATCTACAAGCAACTCAGTAGAAGCTAAGGGATGACAGTTCAGGACTAGAAATAGAGTACTTGGTTGAAGAAGCAAAGCACGCGGCTGCATAGTGCATTTTTGAGGTTTATATCATATAGGTCGAATTGGGAGCTCTTTGCACCAAGATCTTTTCACTTGGAAAGTGACTTGAGAATGAGTCACCATGTTTGTGTTGAGGACCTGTTGGGAACGGGTTTCCCCAAGGACAGTTTTGGGGCTAAAAACCCATGTTTTGGGTGAATTTTGTAATAAAGTTGTAAAGTCTCTGCATTTTGTGGCCGCAAAGCGTGAAGGTCTCAAGAGTAATAAAGGGTTGCCCACCCTTATTTTGTAAAGTTTAAAGTCCACATAAAGATCCACCCATGGTCTGTGGACCATGGGATTGTATAAAAAGGAGCTAAGTAAGCTCTAAGTAGTTAAGCAGTAGTAGACAATTTTTGGAGTCTTCATAGAGAAGTCTAAGTGTTTCTGGTCTTAGTGTAGGTAGAGGCTATGCAGCTGAGTGCACAGAGGCCTAGGGTGGAAGTCCATAGCTGAGTGTGTGGACCCCTGCAGCTGTTTGCATAGGGTAGATAGAGTCTGTATTAATCTGAAGATATCAATAAAGAGAAGTATTATGTGAATTTTGTGTACTTATTTCTTGTTAATGCATTTGGTTATATTACGTTTTGGGTTTAATTTAAAATGTTTATGAGATGTGTGAATATGTGTGATTATATTGGTTAATTAAACATAAGTAATAATATTAGTTTACGCGATGCTAACTGTGATTGTTTAGCAAGATAAGTAAAACACTGAAGATAACTTGGGAACCTATACAATTTGTTGTCATAGTAGAGTGAAAGTACTTGGATCATGGGTTAAGAATACGCAAAGGTCAATCATACACATTCGAGGAGGTACTGAACGGCGAAATAAAGGGGTAGACTGACAAAGCCCTAAATCTTAGTGACTTGCGAGAAGATAAGGACAGAGGGTATAAACCAACATCACGACCATCTCAAGGTGCGGAAAATTGGTTCTAGCATCCCCCCATACTGTTTTGGGTGAGACTTTGGTTTTCGCTCCATGGGCTGATGCCGAAAGGGCCAGTAGTGTAGGTATTTGTTTGGCTAACTAATTTTCAACCTAGGACATGCCCCACAAAGCCAACACTTTGTGTTCAGGTTTTCCATTACACTAAAACCCATATGAATTATTAAACTTCCAAACCCATAACATTACCTTGATTGTGAAGTTAATACCATGTTACTAGGGTGAAAATTAGACCACATGATCAATTCCTAAAGGTGTATTGGTTATTTAAACAATCCCCCTCCAATGTAAATTGAGGGAATCAAACTTAGGCCAAGGCTCTTATATTTTGTTATGTGTTTCCATTTCACCAAAACCTACAGGCATTAGTAAACATCTAAACCTATTACATCACCTTGAGTGGGTGTTTATTCCCATGTTCCCAGGGTGGTAGTTAGTCCACATGACCAATTTTTAGAGGTTTGGTGGTTAGTGCAACGCATACCTTATCTCTATATACCCTTGGGCATCTAGCTTTGCGTGAACGTTATCCCCCTCTATGCCTATGTTGGTACCTTCACTTATGCGCTATTCCCATCTATCCCTAGGTTCACACCTATACTTGAACCCAAATCCCCTTCACACTTAGGCCATAAGATCCTAATGGGTCTTCTAATTATCCTTCTAATTCCTAAGGAAAGCAAACAAATGTCTGGTAGTTTAATTGACAATTCAAGATTCATTTGGAACTTGCAAGCTTTCATTCGTTTTATATGCTAGTACAATCTGTCATATGTTGCGATGTTTTTTTATTCTAAATGTTGTTATAGTGCAATATAAATATGCATTCACAAGTCACCACTAATTAAAATACACCATGCTTGCATGAAAGCAAACACTCTAACATGGAACTAAACACATCATCACTTATAAAGTGACATGCTTCAGTTTAATAACATTCTTATTTGTTGTAACAATTTATGTAGTAGAATTTGATTATGATTCAATTAAATGACAAACAAATAACTCATAAATAAATTTTATGCATCAAGTTATTCGATTAATACAACTCTCAATCATTACATTGTTATTGTGTTGAAAATAGAGCAAAAGTAACCTACATGCAAGTTGTAAAAATTAGAGTTGATACAATAGCTAAAATTCCTAAAAACATAGAAATCTTAATGAAATTAATTAGTCAACAGATTAACAATGAAGCTAATATCTAAATTTCATAACATGGAGTTACAAAAAAAATTGTTAGTGGAATTACAACATAAGAACTATCAAAATTACAACAAATTTTTTTTTTTACATAATTGAATTAAAGGATAATTAACTATGAATTAAGAGAAATACGAATACTACCTATATGCTAATGTTACAAGTAGTAGCAGGATAATGAGGGAGAACTACCTGCTTAGATGAGGTACTATTAAATCTTCAATTCACACAATCATGAAAATACCACCGAACAATTGGAGAAAAAGGAACTTTTTTATTGCATTAAATGTATAGATTACACAATGTTCTTTTATAAAAAGTTTTCCTTCCCTAGAATTTGAGAGAATATGGTTGTTTAAAGGAAATGACACTATTTAAACAAGTTAAAGATTGAGTAGTTAGCTTGATAGAATCAGGCAACTCAAACTTTTACAATGGTGTTTTTAGAATATGGTAATTAATGAACAAACAAACTTGGATCAGTTGGGAATCATTAGAAGGTCAATTTTTGTCCCTAATCAATCACCCATTTTCATTTGTCATATTCCATCATGAGAAACACATGTTGATTGTACAACTAGAATGCTAACGAGAGAGCTGGTGAGATATTTTGGAGTTGTAGCAACAAGAGTTGAAACAATGAGAGTTGTTTTAATAGGAGTTGTAGAAAGACGAAATATTAGCAATTAAAGATTTGCAACATATTCATTAGGTCATGGGAAATTTTCATCATGTTTATCCTTGAAATTAATAGTGCTAAATTTGCAGTAATCTACACTATAGGCGAAGTTGCAACAACTATGTGCTACAACTAGAGTTGCAACAACATAGAGGAGACACAACACTTGCACCCATTTGGTTAGAAAAGTTGCCACATCTATGTGTTGGCTAGAAAAACTTGTTGTATCCTTGGTAGGTGACTAAAACACTTGTAATGGAGTTGAAACTTAATTATAAAATTGTATTTAGAGTTACAACCACCAACCTTTGCTCCTATCTAACAATGTTAATAGAAAGAGAGAAGAATTCACAACATAATGTATAGAATAATTATAAAGGTGGAACAAAAGAGACTATATATACCTTCAATAGAGATAGTGAAATCATTGACGTAAAAGGCATAAGGAATGGAAAGTGGAAAAGTGTCATGAAAAATCTTTTGGACAAGCACTAGAAATTGGTCAGTTTAAACACTTTTCATCTCCCCCTAGTTGAAATTGTTGCATGAACCCTATGAAACTAATGATGAGTTAGAGTCAAAGAGAACAAGGATTCCATTTTGGTTAATGTTGATTTCTACCTATCTTTCCTTCTTTGGTAAGAGGTATCCTCCTCATCACTATATGTATTCCCAATAAAAAATCTCCCTTTTCTTTTCCATCATACTCCCTCCTATAATGCCACTTTAGGAACCATATCATGCCATAGTAGAAGTTCAACCTGGTTTAGTTGTTCCAACATTCCTGTATACAACTCTCATATTTTTTCACTCTTTCCAAAGAAAACTAAAAATTTCTAGGGATGAATGTTTCTCTTTGTTTGATGTTATCCCTAGTTTGCTTCCTTATTTTTCTACACCCATCCTAGGTATATTTCTCTAGTGAATAGATTTGGTCCATGCAATATGCAAATGGCATCTTGCTTGGCTTCCTTTGAAAAATATTCCATTGGGAAAGAATAAATCCACCTTCTATGGTTTTGGATGACCCATCGAGGAATGGAATGTTCTCCCCTTACACATAGGTTTCGCTCAAGATTTTTTTTCAACCTTATAGGTTATCTCCCAATAAACCTGGTTGGTCACAAAGGAAGTAAATTCCCTCACTTGATTATCCCCCATATAGTGATTGGGGTTCCAAACTATGTTATGAAAGATCAAAATATTGTTTTGATATAGTTCACAAAGAAGGCTCTTTTCCTCAGGCTGCACTTTGAGTATGCCATAAAAAAGGTTAGTGGATTGGTGATCTCAAAAGGTTTACCATTCATAAATGAATTTTTCTAGGGTAATAAAAATTTCTTAGACAAGAACATATTGTATTGAGGGGAAGGAAGTTTTTAGTTGAGGGTTTCTTCCATTAACATTTTTAGTACAATCTTTTGGATCTCCAACTTAATTTGTTTTGTTTCCTCACTCTTTGCTTCCTATTTCATATTGTAGGTTTCTACTATCTCCACTAATTTATCTTTCATTCCTCTAACTAATGTTTAGTGCTCCTTTAGAGGTATAATTTATCCTTCATAGGAGGACATCAATTCTTTCCATTTATCTTATTTTTTCCACACCCATCTCTCAGGGATGTTAACATGTAGCTACTTATCTTCCCTTATCTTGTTTTCCATTTCAATCTAACTGATTTTATCAGTAGTGGCACATGTTATACTTGTGACTTGAATTACCACTTATTTAGCTTCTCCTCCATCCTTTGTTGTCTCCTTTTGTTATTCAATGGATTCCTTAGTATAAAGAGAATATGCTTCCTAGCCTAGATATACCATTCCCTCAAAATATTTTACTCTATTCATCTCCACCCTCAACATTTTAATATTTTCTTACATTTTCTTATTTTCCATTCAAATGATATCATTTTTATAAATCAGTGATGCATACAAAGGAAAATAATATATAGTTCTTACCTTTTTATACTTCTTGGGAATAACGTCTATTATTTATTCAGGAGTAGTAGCAGTAGCTTCGTTAGGAGTCATAGAAATTATTTCCATAGGAGTGGAAACAAATGTCACCTATGGAGTGGAAACACCTATCTCCTTAATGACATCGTCATCTTTAGAATATACCCAAAATAAAGAAACAAACCCTTATCCACAAGTGCTCATTGTTGGTTGTTGTGGAGTAGCAAGGGCATCCATTGTCAATTCTCCAAACCCTAGGTTAGTTTCATATTGTTATGAAATTTCTTTTTCCTATGCTAGTTTTTATGGAGGAGCAAGGGTTTCATATTCCTCCAGTTTTGCAATTTATTTCCCCCCTACTAGTTCTTATGGAGAAGTACATGTTTCACAAAGCTCCATCTCTTGTTATATAGTTTCTTGTATCTCTATTAGTTCTTGTGGGTAGGTAGAGCTTGCAATAGAAGTATATTTAGTTCCTTTATTTTTCTAAATGTGCACACAAGGTGGCATATTTCAAATTCCTATAAGCCTCTTGTTGTTTGGATTGTTCAATATTATCTTTACATCACTGTCATGGTTGCTTTCCATTTTTGGAGTTGTAATGCTTGACCTTTCCTCCTTGATAAGTACTTTTGGATATTTTATGGCTAGATTAATCACTACAATGTATCTACCTACTATAATTCCTAGAATGCCAACTTCAAGTGTTTCTGGGGTTACAAAATTATCATTCCATGGGGGGAGTTACAACTATAGGAGTTACATTTGGCTCTTGCACATGATCTTCCCACATTCTTCCCATCCTACTAGAATCTCATTTCACTCGTAACATAATGAGGTTGTGGTGCAAAATAACATCTTGGGTTTGATCAAATTCAGTGTGCAAGTCACCATAATTTGTAAATTTTTGAGTAGGAAATATGGTAGGTTGAGGATGAAGCCATGCCTAAGGTGGTCGAGAGTTTGATGTCCTTAATATAAAAAATTCCATAACAACTATCACATGTGATGTAGCTATGCACTACATGATCTTAGGGGTGTGGTAGGGATCAACAATTGAATAATATCCCTTTTTTTGCTAATACCTCTCCCAGTTCCAAGAATTTTTGAATAATATCTAGTTTGGAGATTCTCATACAACACTACCATTCCAGTCTCTAAGGGAGCTTTGTCACTTCTGCTAAAAATTCCTTAGTCACCTTTACAACTTTCCCATCAACCTCACATATGTTGGCCTTGAAATTTAAATATAACTCAAGTTCCACATCTTCATTGTACCCATATAGTATTTTCACATACTCGATCCATCTTGCCTATTGAAAAATGGCTTGAATATGGTCATAAGCCTCCAGTATCAGTGTCTCAACAAGTTTATGGTGAATCAAAGATCCCCCCCATGTTAGCAATTCTTTCCTTTCCGTCGACTATTACTGTTGCAAGGGGAAATGGATGCTTAGTGGTTTCCAAGGAAATTTCTGAATTGAAGATGGGTAGAATGCAATGTACAACAATTAGTGGAAATAGTACTAATTGGAAGGAAATGCCACTGAAAACCTATTCATTACACAAGATGTTTTAAAAAATACCTATCAATTCTTACTTTAGTGACTTCACCTTCATAATATTGTTGTTTGGTGACTATCCTATGAACTCGTATGATTTCATGTTGTTTTCAAAGTTATAACCATAAAGGTTGTAGCAACAGGGGTCGACTATGTCATAGCTTAGAATTTTAGCATCAATGACATGGACTAGAATTGAAACGATGGGAATTGTAGCAACAATGTTGGGTTCTATTAGGTCCCTATACCACTAGTGTAACCCCTTATTTTTATTAGTACAATTCCCTTATTATATTGTTGTGCCCATGTAGTCCCCATATTGTTATTATTGTGCTCCATAGAAGCCCACTATTATTATTATTGTGCCCTTACATTATTATTGTTATGTCAGCTCTGATTATATTATGACCCCTTAGACTCCTATATATATGGAAAGGAGGTCTTTCCATTTGTATCATCTAAGAATTTTTCATTTGTGTAATGTGAAGGAGGTTTCCCCCTCAAAGAGGCTAAATTCTAAGGTGTTGATCTATCTTTTCTATCTTTTTGTGAGCTGGTTTCCTAACATTTGGTATCACAGCTTTGGATTCTAGGGTTTCGTTGCTCCAAATAGGTCGTCATGGAATGTTTCCTATAACATTTTCGCTACAAAGTTTGAGAAGCTAAAAATAAACCCATTTGAGAAGAGATTGGTTTGAACCTCGGTTCCAAATTGTAGACCTTGTCTCGATATATTTTTGGAGATATGATCTGAGGAAGTTAGGGCTTTTGCAAGCTCCAGAATTTCATCTCAAACAGGCCATCCTGGAATTTTTACTATAATATTTTTTCTACAAAGGTTCAGACTTGGAAATTAAAGCCTAGTTGCACCAAAATCTTATTGAAGCTTGAATCTGAATCTCATATATTTCCTCGCTATATTTTCGGAGATATAGTCTGAGGAAGTTAAGGTTTTTACAGACTCCTGAATTACATTCTAAACAGGTGACCTTGGGAAAATCATCATAACTTTCTCTCTAAGCAACAAATTGAACTTTCGTAAGAAGTTACAGAAAGAGGATAGACTATAGTTTTCTATGTATAGTTTTCATATCTTAAGGTCGAAACAGTGGGACGTGGTATGTCTTACAATTTCACTCTACTAAAACATTATATAATTAGGTAATCTTAGGAGATTGGGCATAACTCTTTCTTGGAGAATCAAATTCTGATCAGACTTGTGGAGTTAGAAAGAGGACTCTGAGGGCTACTGTAGGACACAATTTTAGAACTTAGAGATCTGAAATTACTGAGTTACAGTGATTACAATATCAAGTTCCTAAAATCAAGAAAAGGCAATATGAGGAAGTTTGATGGCAAGGATCCAATAAATTAGATACTACAGATGGAGCAATATTTTGATCTACATGAGGTTCAACTATTACAAAAGGTACATATTGCATCTTTATATTTAGAACCAAATCAAGTTTTTTGGTATAGAGGGCTTTGTTCTCATAAAGACTTGTCACTTGATTAATTTTCACAGAAGAAATGATAGAAATTATGAGGATACAAAAAGTAACACCTCCTTTAGCCAATTGCTAAATATCAAACAAAAGGGGTCAACGATATAGCACATTGAGGACTTTCAAAAATTGAATATAAGGGTAAATGATATTCTAGAGAAGCAAAGGATTGATTTCTTCATAGGGACTTTAAAGGATAATATTCAATAGGAGGTTTGTGTTTGGGAACCTGATTCATTGGAGAAGGCATTTAGGTTGGCAAGAAAATTTGAAAGCGAAATTATGGAAATGAGGAAACCCACCACTCACGACTATAATTATGGAAGTGTTTTTTTTCCTAGCCTTCCACAACCTACAAGGTTTACACGACAACAATTGGAAGAAAAAACATAAAAAGGGCTTTGTTACAATTGTGATAGCAAATACACTAAAGGTCATAAGTGTGTTGAGAACAAATTATTTTACATAGATTATGAAAAGGAGGAAGAAAAGAATCAAGAAACATCAAAACAAGAGGATATACACTAGGAACAACCTTAGAGAAAGAAGGAATGAATCTGACCATATCTTGTAAAGCATTGGCAAGCATTACTGCTCCTCAAACTCGCAAGATAGAAGGACATATCAAGAAGAAAAAGGTTCAAGAAGTGAAAGATCACATCGAGAAATAAGAAATGACTCCAACCATATCTTGTATTGCATTGGCTAGAATTACCACTCCTCAAAATATCAATATAGAAGGACATATGAAGAAGAAAAATGTTCAAGAAGTGAAAAATCACATCGAGCATCAAGAAATGAATCCAACCATATCTTGTAATGCATTGGAAGAAAGTACTACTTCTCAAACTCTCAAGATAGAAGGACATATCAAGAAGAAAAAGATTCAAGCAGTGAAAGATCACATCGAGCATCAACAACAAGTTCTCCAACTTTTCAAGGATAACACCACTTTGGTGTAGAATAGAATCAAACAACGGGAAGATCAACATCACAATGAAAGAAGCTTTGATGTAGATGATTGGGTATTTTTATGGTTAAATCTCAAGCAAGCTATTTATGAGAAGGAAATGTTGGCAATACTACATGCACTTAAGAAATGGAAACCTTACCTAATGGGAAGACACTTCAAGGTAAAAATGGATCATCATAGTCTTAAATATTTCTTAGAACAAAGATTGTCTTCAGAAGAATAGAAAAAATGGGTCACAAATCTGTTCGGTTATGGATTTGAAATCATATACAAAAAAGGGAAGAAAAATGTTGTTGCATATGCACTCTCAAGAAAGGATGAGGATGTGGAAGCATTGTTTTGTGTTATTTCTATTATCCAACCAGATTGGATAAACGAAGCAAGGGATGAATGGAAGAAGGATGAAGAAGTGTGGCCACTCATTCAAAAGTTGTAGAATATCCCAGTTCAAACACTATTTCCAAAAGTTGATGAGGAACAAAAAATCATATTCAAACCTGGAGTAGTCATAGAAACAAGAACCCAACAGCTACAAAATCAATCAATTTCAAAGTATCTCATCAAGTGGAAGAACTTACCTGCTAAATATTCCACATGGGAGGACAAGAATGTTATACAGAAGCATCGAGAACTACTCAAGCGTTGAGGACAAAACTTTTTGAAGGAGAGGGGCATGTTAGGTCCCTATACTACTAGTGTAAACCCTTATTGCTATTAATAAAATGCCCTTATTATATTGTTGTAACCATGTAGTCCCCATATTGTTATTATTACGCCCCATAGAAGCCCACTATTGTTATTATTGTGCCCTTACATTATTATTGGTATGTCGACTTTGATTATATTATGACCGCTTAGACTCCTATATATATAAAGGAGTCTTATCATTTGTATCATCCAAGGATTTTTTATTTGTGTAATGTAAAGGAGGTTTTCCCCTCGAAGAGGGTGAATTCTAAGCTGTTGATCTATCTTTTCTATCTTTTTGTGAGCTATTTTCCTTACAGGTTCAACCATAGGGAGTGTAGTTGTAGTGTTGTAGAATGGAGTCATAACAGTGAGAATAAAAAAAACAAGGGCTAGGGTTATAAGATTTGTAGCAATATGAGTTGCAAAAACCGAATTCCTCATTGCTTAGTTGTGGAAAAGTTGTAGTAAAAAGAGTTGTGACTACAGGAGTTGTAGAAATGTGTTTTAGTCAGAGTTGCAACAATTAGGATTGATATACCCTGCATGTTATGAAGATCACTTATTAGTTGGAAAAATATGATAAATATACTAACATAACCTTTACAATTTTTAAGAAGTTCCCTTCCCCCATTTTACTTAACTATGTCATGTGCCATCTAGGGTTTTTTTTCACATGGCACGAGTCCATGCATGCACCTAAAGGTTTTTCATGCATTGCCTCTCTCTATTTTTTTCTTAATGAATAATATAGGAATGAATCATGCAAAAAAGGTTTCTCCTCTCTAGACCAGCTCCAAATCACTATCAGGCCAGCCATGTGTAATCTTCCTTAGAAAGATATTGGTGATATAAGTGAAACCTATGTCTATTGGTCATCATAGGGCACCTAGATTCATCTATTGTGTTAAGTTTGATGGCTCCATTATCATACATTGTGTCGATCTCATTTGGGCCGAGCCATCAAATTCGGAATATTCCTCTAAAGTCCTGAAATCTTCAATAAAATAATATAACCCAATCACTTGCTTCGAATCTCTTCTTTTTGATGAACCAACCATGTCACCTAACTCGCTAATGTTGTATCATTATAGCTTGATGTAGTTTTTTCTTGACGTAGATCATCCAACTCATTGATTTAAAGAAGTATATATTTTATGCCTATGATAGAAACATTCCAAATTGTGTTTGTAACCATAATGTTTGGATTTCTCTCCCTATTGGTAAAAGCACCCACTTCTCATACACTAGATCATACAGTGTACATCTAGTGGTCATTCTCCAAGTTGTCATGTAGGCCCCTAAAGCTTCAAGGAGTCTTTCATACCAATCCTTGAGGTGGAACTTCACTATTTTTATGATGATGGCCTCAAGAAAAATATTAGGTCCCTTTTTTTCCACTTTCCTATGGATTATATGGTATGGTCACTCTATGCTTGATCTTGTATTTGTACATTAATTCTTCAACAATCTTAGATGTGAACTAAGTTCCTCCATTTTTCATTAGCTCTTGTTGAATACCAAACCTTATGAATATTTATTCATGAATAGATTACATAATATTTTGTTTGGTTGTTTTTTGCAGTGCCTTGATTTCCATCCATCTAGTAGGATGGTTTGTTTGAGCAAGGATATAGGAATTTTGATGGAGGGGAGATTTATAGGTCCCATAGATTAAATATCCCATTTCTCAAAGTGTTTCAATACAACCTATTATTGTAATGGAATTTCATTAGATTGCACTAGCTTGCCCATACATTGGCAACTATCCCACATCTTTACATATTATTTGGCATCTTTGAATATGGTGGGCTAATAATAGCCTTAATGGAGTACCTTGTACCCAGTTCTTTTGTTAGAAAAGTGGTATCCACACAGACCATCATGGTAGGGCTTCAAATTTTGATGGAATTTGTCTTCTCTGACACATATTCTAATAACGAGGCGAGAACCTATGTGGAAAAGAAAATAAACAATCCATACAAAACTCTCACTGTGTTTAATGATCCTTTGTTTCTCCTTTAGAGTTAGATGGCATGGAAATTTTTGTGCAGCCAAATAGTTAGCAATATCTGTAAACCACTATGCATTAGTAGATACTACAAAAAGGTGCTTATCTAAAAAGGAATCCTCAATATGTCTCCCATTTTCATTAGATTTTATTTAGAAAAGAAAATAGGCAATTACATTGTTCCTTCCTAGTTTATTCAAGATGGTAATGTCAAATTCTTCTAACAAAAGAAACCATCTACTATCCTACCATTTGTATTAGTTTTTTCATTAAATACTTAATAGTAGAATGATCGGTATGTAAAACAACTAGACACCTTATGATTGTCTAAAGTGCTTCATCAAATTCATTACCATACATTGTGAAAATTTCCATATAAATTTGTATGTAGTCATTGACAAGATAAAAAAAGATTCCAATCACAACCCTTAGGAATGTGGTTGGAGCATTAAATAACCCAAATGATGACACACAAGTGGAATATTTTCCCCATGGATAGGTAAATGTTTTTTTATCTTGGTCTTCCAGAGAAATTTGAATCAATTTAAACCCATCGAATCCAACAAGGAAGGAGAAATTCTTCTAATTCCATGCAAGTGTATCCAAGACTTGGTTAATAAATGGAAGAGAGAAGTTATATTTGTCCATGGAATTTTGTATCTCTCTGTAGTCTATGTATATTCTCCACTTCCCATTCTTTTTTGGAACTATGACTAAGGGTGATACCCATTGATTTTCAAAATTGCTCAAATGAAACCAAGTATCAATAGGTTCGATAATTATTCTTTTATTATTTCCTTTATTGTAGAGTTCATCCTATGTTGAGGTTTTATAATGTGCCATGCGGTGGGCTCCAGTATTGCAGCAATAATGTTGCAACTCTTGGGACTCCCTTCTTTACTTTTATCAACCGGTAGTTTGTAACAAACTTGGAAGCGACGGTGCTGTATGCACAAGTACTAGCTCTTACCACGGCTGTCACTTGGTTAGCTGGCACAAGTCCATTAGGAGCTTAAGAGAACTTCTAGGAGCTCTTAGAAGAAGCTTTTGAACTGATGGATGAAAGCTAACTCAAATGAGGCTAATCTACTTGCAGAAAGAAACTGAAAAGCTAAAAGGAAATGCAAACCCTAGCAAACCCTAATTTTACCAGCTAGCCCTACTGATGTAATAAAGAGGATGAAAGCTACTCAAAGAGATTCCATTTAATTCTAGAAAGTTAAAATGCATGTGACTAAGCTACTTCTACAGTGAAATTTGAAAAAAAACATCTTTTTGTACTTTTGAGTAAGTTGTCAGGATTATTATGCACGTGCTTTAACTGTTTTTGACTGTGCAGAGGTGTATTGGCAAGAGGAAATGCTTGCAGGAGGTTGGGAAGGTTCAAAGAGGGCCTAAGGGGTCCCTAGCACCATTCCAAAGAGTTTCACAGTGTTTGGATATCAAGAAACTGCTTTCCTGAGCTTCTACATGAAGTTTGCAGGGGTTCTACAAGATGTTCTGTAATTTCTATAGGATGTTCTACAGGGATGTTCTGTAATTTCTACAGGATGTTCTACAGGGATGTTCCAAAAGAGGATTTTGGAGGGTTGATGGAGGAATAAAGGTGAAGAAGTGGGTATGGAGGTGAGATAAGGGTGTGAGGAGGTCCAGGACTTGGTGAATGGAGTTGAGGAGTGGTGAGGATGGTTGGATTTGTTCAAGGAGGGGTAGAGCAATGTTGCACAAAAATATGGAAATTAGGGTGAAGCGAGAGAATGTGGAAAATGTAAGGCAAGAATATAAGTTAGAGGATGGAGTAGGTGAGATTGATGGAGTACAGGCAGATAGAGAGGTATTACAGGTGCTCTACAAGTTATTTCTCAAACTGAACGAATAAAGACTTGGAAAATCAAGGACCTAGCTACTTTAACCTAATCTATCCTAAATAAGAGCAAATAAAATGAACATAAGTTTATTTGCAACGAAATCATGTGAAATAGCTATGCAAACTAAGTAATCTTGAACCTGAGCATATAACCACAACTAGTATCAACTTCTACAAATGAGAATCTAACACTAATAATTGCATGATGAAGCAAAGATAGCGTTTTTTGTGGCAGCAAGGTCACCTTGGTCCCAGCTCATGGTCCCACTAAGGGAGAGGTGCAATCAGAGGTTCTTGATAGCCTTTTTCTAAGTATTTTCTCTGTTATTAACCTATCAAATCAATCTGAACATGAAAATCCTTTTTAATCATCAACAATGCTCTAGGTAACTAAGCAAGATTTTAATCTACTTAACATAAATTATTTTGCAAAAGTGCTAAAAACAAATAACAGTACACAAAGGAGGCCTTGGAACTTGGGTTGGGCCAACCCCAAAAGCTACAGGCTCCTAAGAAAAAGCTCAGAACTAGTGCCAAATGAAACTGCTTTCCATTTCTCAAAAATAACCATGTCACAAAGAAAGTTGTACAGCAGAAGCTACAAAATGAGCTGAAAAACTAACAACACTATATTGCAAATTACAACTGTTCAAAAAGTAACCTACGAAGGTTGGAAGCCTTCCTATTTATGCACTACAAGGATCTCCAATAGCCCTCCTTAATTCAAGGGGCTCGGCTTCTCAAACTGCCAGTGATCAGTCACTTTACACAAAATTGCTCGGATGCCCTTGGGAATCCTTTTCGATGGCCTACTGAACTCCGAGTTGAGGGTGGAGATTTCAAGTAAGGGGCCATTTAGTGTAGGAGACACCCTTTCTATGAATCCTCACCCTTGTTCCTTCATGCTTGGTTGTCATCAGGCTCATAAATGCTTGGCCTTGGTCCAAAATTTGTCCAAAAATCTACAATAACCACGCGTTAGCCTTCTTGGTCAAGTGAATATTCTCATTCGTTCAACTAACGTAAATATACTCAAAAAACATGCATAAACTATGAAAAATGGTGGATTGACGAAGAACAGTTAGGAAAAATGAGCCCAATAAGTTACCCAATTCTGGGGCTCATCACCATGATCCTTTTTTGATATGTATGGTGTATGCATATATATTGGTGGATACATTTAATCTTTGTGTAGGACCATGTAAAATAATCACTATGCTTTTGAAATAGTCTAACAATCCGATCTTTCTTTTTTGGTTTTAGCCCTTGTTTTATTTTCAAGGTTTTCTTAGGGCTTATTTCAATTGTTTCTATGGATGACATTTGGTCTTCCTCAATTGAGGACTCATGTTCTAGTAATGACAAACTATTTGAAGCAAGAGAGGCTTGTGCCTCAAGTTGCATAATATTCTCAAGGTTATATGTGTTTGTAGATGAAGAGGAAGAGGCAATGAAATCATTAATTTCATCATCCTCTATCTTACCTATAATGATAAGATATTGATCTATGTTAAGTACTTGATGGGTGAATTTATCTTCATCACTAACATCCCCATCTTCCCAAAGAGGTGATTCAAAATCTATATTGGTTTAAGCAGGTGGGTATAAAGTCAATTGTTTGGTGGAAGTGACATGGGATATTTCCATGCCCCCATACTTATATCTGACATATATGATGAGGCTCATCAATACGTACATTATAAGGGTCATGATGCCATTCTCCAACTTTAGAACTATCTCTTTCTCACATTTATTTACAATTTTTGTTGTATTATGCTAGTGAGAAGGGTAAAAGATGTTTTCTATGTCATGTGGCCTAATATGGTTTAATTGTAGGAAATGGAGCATTTTTTAGATGATTTCTATGTAGGGGCTCAGAGTAGACAATAGGAAGAGATTCTAGGGACTTGTCCACCTCTTTAACTCCTTCAATCAACACAATATCACAACACTCTCTTTCATCAACTCGAGGTCAATGGAAGCCAAGCAAAACAAGGTCATTGGCAGCCAAGAAAGTGCAGTTAATGAGGGACAAGATCCATCATTCTTGAGTTGTGGGAGACAGATATTCCTATTTTCTAGGGAGTTGGTAGTAACTACTCTCTTGTATAAATAAGCATGTAAAAGAGATCATTAGGATTCGAGTTTTGTTTTCAGCTAGGTAGCTATTGAGCTCAAGTAATTGGAAATATTATTTTTGAAAATTTTAAATGTATTATATGAAGCTTATTAAAGGTTTGAAAAAAAAAAAAATATTAAGCTAAATATTTTTAAAATTAATACATAATTTTTATTTTTTTAAAATGTAAATTAGTTTTTTCTAATTGGTTGATGACTATTTTTATGTTTTTAAATTGAATTGTTAGATATAAAAATTATATTAAAAAATATAAAAAAATGTTTCTATTTCCAAGTGTTGTAATAATTTAGGCTTTGTTACAATATCATGGCCCAATACCATGGATTATCAATACCACATGCCCAAAAACCATAACTCATTTCAAAATCAAAATATTTTATTGTGCTAAGAGGTGGTCACTAGCCTAGTATGTAAGATATATTGTAATGTTCAGTCTTGTCCTATCTTGTAAACATTTTGGCTTAGTCAAAATACATAAAAATGAAAATAAATAAAAGTAATAATGTAATGTAATATAAACATTTTAACTTTGCGCCCCCCCCCCCCCCCAAAAAAAAAAAAACCTATGTTAAAATAAAAAATTCTACATTTTATTTTTTTATGTTTAATTTTTGTTAAGTAAAATTGACTTGGTCAAGTTACTAGTCGTTATTGAGGTTGATTTTTATGAGAACCTGTGGTATTGATGTGGAATATAATCTATTTAAAGGGTGGAATTAAAGCAACCTAGATCCATCTTAACTTCAGATCTACCATGCATCGATAGGGATCAAATCTCTTGAGATGGAAATATATTAAGATGAAAAGAGATTGTTGAAAATTGGTAGCTATGGGATGAAATTCCTTAAATAAAATTCATGTCAAACCTTTATAGAGTGAATTTCTAAAAATAGAAATTCATGTCTATCTTTGCAACCATGACTTTTCAAAAATAGTCAGCCACCTTCCATCAATTCGTAATCATCTATATATATATAATATATATATATATATTTATATGATTCGAAAAACACTAAATTGTCTTTAATCAATTCTCAATTGTTTACTTTTAACTTAATCGCCAACATCATCATTATTATTATGAGATTATCTTTTAGATTAATCACATCATTAATATGGATCACAAAAGTCTAAGATCTAACATTATTAATATTACTATTATCATCTTTATTATATTACTATACTATTATTAAAAATAAATTCAAGCCTCTCAATCATGGGACTCAATCATGTCATATTCAACTGTAGAAAATCCTATATATTGACAAGCTAATGCAATTTGATAAAGCAAGAGACAAGAATATACTTCTACTCTTTATAGCGGTAGCCCATAAACATTGAGCAAACAATAATCAATAGAGGAAGAGAATCAAAGGCACATAACACAATAAATATTTGGGGAAATCCATAGCTCAAAACCCCACTATCTGTTTTGTATTCATCTGGAAAATCAAGATGAAATTACAATGCTAGTTTTATCTAGAACAATCGCAATAGTCAACAAATTCAATCTCCAACTCATAAGCAAGCTCAAGGCCAAATATTAGCCTCTTCACAAGCTCTGCATGTCTCTATTCCAATGTGTAATTCGTATAGAGGATATCTTGTACTTAAAGGGAAATAAAACCTCTAAAAATTGTGCAATCCATTAAGGACTAGTTCCTGAATGAATGCACTATCAGTACAACTCAAAAAAAACATAAAAAATAGCACATTTTCCCTGCACTCTAGTCTCAACTGGGTATTTCTTATAATCAACATGCACGAGTTTCTGATGAGTAAATATTTAGTTAACTAGAGTAGAACTGCTGCAGTTCATTAGTGACACCACTGATTGTTAACTCACTATTAGTTCTCTCAATCAGTTTGAGAACTAATTTAACTGAACTGACTCATTAACATGAGTCTTCTATTTTAAAACTCATAATTAACTCACATTGGACTCCTACAAAGTAGGGAACATACATATGATGCCAGAAAGACTTCCAACTAGAATTTCCTAAGTTAAGTAAGTTTAATAAACTTAATTAACTATTCTTTAATTTGCTATGAAAATAGAATTTGAATTTAATTCCTAGTTTAATTCAGGGACAAATTAAACTAGACTCTCTTGTTTCCATTTCTCAACACTCCCTCTCAACAAGAAAGGATTATCATCTACCCCGATCATGTCTCTGTGAAACTTGAATTTATGTCTTGACAATGCCTTTTTCAAGATGTCAGCATCTTTCTCCTCCATGGGAATGTAATATAACAACACGATCCTCATCAATACACAATCTCTGAGATGGTTATATAGGAAATCAATATTCTTGGACTGATCATGAAAGACTGGATGTTTAGAGAGTTTGATACAACTCTGATTATCACAATAAATCATTTTTGGATCCATCTGTTGACCAAACAAACCAACCAAGATCTTCCTCATCCAGATAGCCTCACATGCGACCCAACTTGTAGCCATGTACTCTGCCTTTACCAAAATGAGTGAAACTGATCTTTGTTTCCTGTTATACCAAGAAACTGTCCCTGACACAATACTAAAGATCCCTCCTAATGTGTTATTCCTGTCGAATGGATTCTCTGCCCAATCTACATTTGTGAAGTTGTGAAGCTTCACTCTTTCTATCCATTTGTACCATAACCCAAACTGAGTAGTGCCTCTGAGGTATCTCAATACAAGATTTTTTGCCTTCTAATACAACTTGGTAGGCCTAACCATCACTTGGCTAAGCTGGTTAACTGCATAGAAAATATTTGGTCATGTGTTCACCATGTACATGAGTGAAATCACAAGATTCCTATAAATAGTAGCTTCCACTACTTCCCCTAAAGTAGCATCCTCCTTGCTCCAATTACTAGCTAGAGGAGTCTCCATGGGTTTAATGCTCTCCATGCAAAAATCTCCTGAGTATCTCGTTGGCATACTTTCCCTAAGATACAAACAACTCCCCATCTCTCTGCCATACCTCCATGCTAAGAAAGTAATGCATGAGCCTCATGTCCTTCATCTCAAACTCCCTTGCAAGGTCCTTCTTGCAAGATTTGATGAGCTTCTCATCACCTCTAAGTATAAGATCATCTACATAAAGTACAATGATCAATAAATTACCTTCCACCATTATATGATACAAGTTCACATCCTCTTCACTCTTCATGAAGCCCAACCAGGTGAAGTAGCTATCTATCTTGGTGTACCAAGCATGGGGTGCTTGCTTCAACCCATACAATGCTCCCTTGAGTCGGCACACATGTGACTCACAATCCAAGGGTTCAAAACCTTCGGGCTACTCTATGTACACCTCTTCCTCAATCATGTCATTGTGGAAGGAATTCTTCACATCCATATGATCGATCTTACAACCCATCTATGCTGATAATAAAAAAATAGATTTGATTGATGAGTACCTTGCAACAGGAGAAAATGCCTCATCATAGTCAATCCTCTTTACTTGTGAAAAGCCATAGGCCACAAATCTAGCCTTATGCTTCTCCACACTACCATCTGTAGCTTGATTTGCCTTGTAAAGCCAACAGGAGTTCATAACTGACTTTTCCTCCAGTCTCAGAATCACATCCCAAACATTGTTTTGAACTATAGAGTCATACTCCTCCACCATCGCATCAACCCAAACTAGTTGTTGCACTCCTTCCTGAAAATAAGACGGCTCTATCATAACACATGCACCCATAAGTGCCATGTATCCAATGTACCCTTCTGGTGACCTCCTCTATCTACACTAAGAATTTGGTGTTCCCACATTCTCTCATGCATCATCCAACAATCTATCAGCCTCTATAGTGCACTTTCTTCCCTCTCTAGCATACTCTACCTGAGTGGATGTCTCCACTCTCTAAACCTCTCCATGTGGCTGATCCACATCAATCTGAGGCCCCTCAAACTTAGGATCTAAAAGCCCCTCATCCACATGTAGCTCAAGCTCCCTTTCAAAGGGATACTCACATGGACTTCTCCTCATCGAACCTGATATCCCTATGAACCATTGTCATCTGACTGGTCATCATGTACACCCGATAGTTGTGGGGTGTATCAGTGTACCCAAGAAATATCCCCACCTTTGATGTTGGCTCAATCTTCTTCTATACATCTTTGGTCACATGGAAATAAACTAATGACCCAGAAATCCTGAAGTGACCAACATCTAGCCTCTTACCAGAATAATCCTCCTCTAGTGTTTTCATCTCAAGTATTTGATGTGGGCTACGGTTCTCAACATAAACCATTGTGTTGCATGCCTCAGCCCACAAGTGTAGTGGTAGGCCCTAATCATGCAACATCGCCCTTGCTGCCTTACTATGCTATTTTTCTTCCTCTTGGCAACCCATTATGTAAAGGGTTATGGGGTGCCATCAACTCTCGTTTAATCCTTTCCATTGCACAAAAGTTCTTAAAATAATTGGAGACATACTTGCCACCATTATCACTCCATAGAGATTTAGCCTTCTTTCTACACTCTTTCTCTACCAATGCTTTGAACTCACCAAACTTTGTGAAATTTTGATCCTTTTTCTGCATAAAAAATACCCAACATTTACGAGAATAGTCATCAACAAATATAACATAATACCTATGTTTGGCCATGGATGTTGTCAAGAATGGTCCATACACATCTGAATGGACTCTCTCCAGAATAGATCCTGCTCAACTATCTCTATCTCCATAGGAAGACTTTCTATATTTTTCCAAAGTACAATAGTTGCATGTATCAACTTGCTCAAGCATACCTTTGGGAAGACCGGTAGAGATTTGCTGCACTATCTTCAAAGCCCCACGATGCAAGTCACCCAATCACCTATGCCACAACTTGCTAGTGTCTTAGCTGAACATATTTTCTACTTTTGAACTCAAGCAACACAATCCTCTACCTCTATCTTATAGATATTTTGAACTCCAATTCCTATCTTCTTTACTTGATCCATGGATATGTGTTGAAGGAACACCTTTCCTTGCAAAAATATCACATCATAGCCTCTATCCTCAAGCATGGAAATGATACCAAGTTCTCTATCAGTTTCGGTACATGCATAACATTCTTCAAGGTGAGTGGAGCCACATGATCCCTCTGAAATGTAATAGTGCCCACACCAGAAACACTATACTTACCATCATCACCCATCTGGATATGCATCTTGAGATTTTTGTCCTCTAGTTCATTGAATAACTCTTTGTCACCAGTCATGTGTAAATAAGCTCCACTATCTAAGTACTAGACACTTCCCATCATTGAAGACACCATGCATGCAATGAGGGAAATTTCCAATTCGAATTGGGAGGCCAAAGCCTCACCTGCCGCTCCTCCTAAGGGCTTCTCCTTGGACTTCTTCAATGGACAATTTGTAGAAAAGTGTCACATCTTGTGACAATGAAAGAATTTAACTTTCGCCATGTCCTTCTTCTTATCGCCATGATAAGAATTTGATTTGGAATGGGAAATTTTACCTTTCCCCTTCCTTGCCTTAATCTCTAAGGCACAGTTCTCTTCATCATCAGTATTTGATGAAGAGCCATCCTTGGTGTTCCTCCTACTCTCATCTTGCATCAAATCTGACCATAGTCATTCCCAATCTGGTAGCTTCCCCCGACCATTGACAGAGTCCTGATAATTATGCCAGCTTTTTGGGATTCCAATAAGAGAAAGGCTCACCATATCCTCCTTGAAAACTGTGATTCTAACATTTCCAAGTTCATTCCAACATTGAGTGAACTTCGTCAAGTACTTTGGAATTGTCTCGACTTTCTCCATCTTGATTTTACAAAATTTATCCTTCAGTGCCAACTGCCTTTGATCACTACTATTCTGATACAAGTTCATCAATGTTTTCCACATAGCATGTGGGGTTTCCTTTCCATGGAGTCTCGAAACAATATGATTTTTAACTCCCTCAAGGATTATCTGCCTTGCCTTCGCCACACACTTCTTCCATTCAACCATATTTTGTGCATGAGTAGCTATTGGCCTATGAATTTCCTATTCAGCAAAATTCCTTCAAATCATTGTCCTCTAGCACAAACTTAATCTCGTCCCTCTAGGCTATGAACTTCAAGCTTCCTTCTAAGGCATACGCAAGCCTCAACCCATGGAATGCCATCTTTCAATCATGATGTATGTATTGCAAATTCTACTTTCACCTGTAACCTAAAAAATCAAAAATTTTGAAATCTCCTCTAGTATACTATTCTTAGCTTCGATACCTTGTAGAAAATCCTGTAGATTCAAAATCTAATGCAATTTTCCAAACAAAGAGATAAGAATCTACTTCTACTATTTACAACAGAAGCCCATAAACATCAAGCAAGCAATAATCAATAGATGAAGATAATCAAAGGCACATAACACAATAAATATTTGGGGAAAGCAACAGCTCAAAACCCCACTATCTGTTTTATATTAATCCGAAAAATCAAGATGAAATTACAATGCTTGTTCTCTCTAGAACAATCCTAGCACTCAACAAATTCAATCTCCAACTCATAAGAAAGCTCAAGACCAAAGCTTAGCCTCTTCACAAGCTCTCCAAGTCTCTATTCAAATACATAATTCCTATGGAGGATAGCTTGTATTTAAAGGGAAATAAAGCCTCTAAAAATTATGCAGCCCGTTAAGGATCAGTTCTTGAATGCATGCACTATTAGTGCAACTCAAAAAAATCTAAAACAAATAGAAAATTGTCCCTGCACTCTAGTCTCAACTAGGACTCTCTCATAATTGACATGCATGAGCTTCTGATGAGTAAATATTCAGTTAACTAGAGTAGCACGGGTGGAGTTCATTAGTGACACCATTGACTGTTAACTCACTATAAGTTCTCTCAATTAATTTGAGAACTAATTTAACTGAACTAACTCATTAAAAAAAGTCTTCTATTTTACAACTCACAATTAACTCACATTGGACTCCTATAAAGTAGGGAGAGCATACACATGAAGACAAAAAGACTTCCAACTTGAATTTCCTAAGTTAAGTAAGTTTAATAAACTTAATTAGCTATTTTTAAAGTTTCTATGAGAATAGAATTCGAATTTAATTCCCAGCTTAATTGAAGAACAAATTAAACCGGACTCTCTTGTTGCCATTTCTCAACAACAACTCCTCCCAATTAATGCATATGTTAATCTCTCTCTCTCGCTCTCTTAATGGATTCATTCATATCTCTCTTTAAATATCTTACACACCTCTTACAATTGCATACAAAATTTAATGACTTGTCATAAAAATATTCCTCTTACACCTCCTTAATGCATAAGTTACAGTTCTCTCCTTAATGGCATAAGTTACATTTCTCTACTAAATGCATAAGTTACACTCCCATCCTTTATGTCATATGTTACACTTCTATTTTTTCATGTGTAAATAATCCTTAAGGCATAGGAGTTACTCCCTCATGAATTCAACCTCCTTACTCTTCCTATATATTTTTACCTCTCATCCTCACTTGATGCACTTACTTGTTCTTGTTGAAGAAGAATTCAAACTTCAGAGGGAGAGAGAGAGTCAGAGAGCCTAGAGGAAGATTGAGAGAGAGAGAGAGTCCTGAAGAGAAAGGTTGGATCGTGGAGATCCAAAGTGATGCAATGTTTGCATCAACTACTGCTATCAAAGTTATTCTTTAGATTTGGGTGTGTGCTTCTCCATTCTCTCATTGTAATTTGTATCTCTGATGAAAAAATTATTTCTAATAGAATAATAATTTGGTTGGGTTTTCCCCCTGTGGGTTTCGCCTTGGTCAATCACCTAATTTCTCCATGTCTCATTGAGTTCTTGGTTGCCTTCTATTACGCACATGGTTTATATAGTTTATGTTATATTTACAATTGCTTAACTTATATTGCATCATAAATAAATTTTGTATCTATGTGATTGTAACAACATAAAACATATGATTTTTAACATGGTGTTAACACCAGAAAATCATACACATGTTGGAACAATCCAAAAGACACTAAAATATGTTTAGAAGAATGCACAAGTGAACATTTTCCAGCTAAATACATCATGAAGTTTAAAGAATTAAATTTCTCCTAAGGTCCAACGTTTAGAAAGTAAAAAGCATTTTATGTCATGTGACTATTTATTCGATAAAATCACACACGAAAAGTATCCTTCAAAAGTTATATGGTTGCAAAAAAGGATTACTTAGCAATTCGGGACCACTCCACACACTTGGGGATGATTATATGACATGAGATCAGTCTAGTACATACAAATTTGAGTCACCCTGAAGATATGCATCCCTCAATGGAATCATCTTGTCCTAATCATCTGTCATTATCTTGCATGAACCAAGAGGGGGAAGATGGATTCAAAAAATTATATATAAACATACTATGGGAGAGCCAAAATATGAGACATTGCTATGCTAGCAAAATTGCTATCAGTGAAAACCACCATTCCATTGTTGAATCCAAAGAAGGAAAGAGCACTAGCATGTTTGCCATATTGCTTCTATGAAATCCATCATCCTAGTGGGAAAAGAAGAATCCACCATTAGAGAGTCTTCATACTTCTTTTAGAGAGAGGAGAAACTTGCAAAGAGATTGAGGAAAAGAAACCCCCTTGATGAGGATTTTTGAGCACCATAGCTCAAATAATTCTCTTCAAGTGTCTAAGATTCATCTGTTGTATTCAACCTCTACTACCAATAGTCAATAAGGGGAACCTTTTCCATTATTTTTTTGACTTGTTTGCTTCATTTGAGCATTGTTTTTTGTATATACCTCTTTGTTTATTTTATTTTTATGTATGCATTATTTCCACTATTTGCAATGTTTTGTTTATTTAAGTTTGTCCACTAACAACATTAATTCTCTTTGTGATCCTTTACAGGGAACAATCAAATGCTAAGGAGATGTCTTTTCGTACACCATTGCCACAAGAACACTGCCATAGGAATGGCGACCATACCATTGTCTTTGCATTAATCTAAATATTTTTTTTGTATGACCTTCTCTCTGCACAACCATCTTACAAGGCACTCAACACCTCTCTAGAATCTTTACAAACCTTCGGGACATGCTCTGAGCCCGTAGAAGTGAACTATTCTTTTTTTTCTTGCTTGCATGAATTTCTCTCTGGAAGACATGCATGAATGTTTGTGTGTGGCTAAACTCACTTGGTCACCAGAAAGAGAAAAAGGAGCCTTGCATTTTCTCTTTTCTCAGGTGGTTGGCAACCTTTTGTGAATTTCCTTCACCTCTGCATTCTATATTTTCTGTTTTGTATTCCTGGTTGCATTACTAACCTCAATGGTAGAGAAATTAGTGTATTTTTCATTTTTAATTTGAAAAACACACATAGCTTAATTAGTAAAGAAGAAACTCACCTATCATCCACAAGTATTACTACTGACCAAAGCATTTAATTCTTTAATTTTTGGGACTAGGAGAAAATGTTATTAGAGAAAGTAAGTAATCTTTGGTTCCTTTGCATCTCTTAGATAAACCTGGGCTTGCATATGAAAAATTTCTTAAAAGAATTTGAGTTTCCATCTCCCTTGTTAGAATCCACATATTTTAAAAGGAAAAGAGTAAGTGGGCCATAATCCACAATATATTTCTTATTCCATGCAAGGAACAATCAACACTTAGTGTAATTAGAAGGATATTATAAGGGATCACCTCATATCCACATCTTATCACACTTTGTATGCTCACGTGCATCACACACTAAGATTCCATACGCTTTGTACTCAAGGGCATCCCGTTTCTTGAGCTTTGGGTACTTAGTCTATTTTAGCTTACAAAATCACTCCATAAGTGACTTAAGACTCCTTAAAAACAACCATAACTTGAACCAACTAAGTTTCCCCATAAGGGCACCAAAAAATTTATAGTTCAAGTTAGGATCATTGGGGGTAGGCATCCCATAAGCCGCCATGGTCATGTTACACCTTGAAACATAGTTGTTCAATTTTTAGGGATCTTAAAATCGTTTAATCATCCAATGGAAAATAATACTTGAGCATTGTAGAGACCCGATTCCGAGGGGATTTGGCTTAGGTCCAATATGTGTGATACTCTTTGGGGATTCCTGGCCCATCTAGTGCTTGGTACTGATAACTGACTACTAAGAAGCTAAAGACTCGAATACTCATGTGGGAAAAATGTAATTTAGTGGTCAAAATCTAGGGCATCCTATCCCTATAGGTGATAGTGTAGGTAACACTTGAGCCTCATTACCATTACCTTCGTTGATTCTTTGGCTATTGGTAGGCATCGCCAGTTCTTTTGGGATGTTGCCCCAGGACCTGTCAAAAGAAATATTTGCAACACCCAATTAATTTGAGGGTGGAAAGGATGATTAGGTCTACATAGGATCTTTTATCATACGCAAAAAACAAAAACATTTTTCTTGTTTGGTTAATCACATAGATTAATTATAAAAGGAAAATAAACCATTTATATTTTTTCTTTGTCTTATGTATGTGGCCATATTGCATTGATGCTTATCTCCTTCCCTCACCGTACACAAAATATCACACACTCTAATTGACACCATAGGGGACCCCATGACTCCCTGTCAATCTAGACATTTTTTAAACCTTCCCCCATTACCGGGAGGTGTGCCAATACTCCTGCCATTTAGGTGTAGAGGAAGTCACGTAGCCACCATTATTGGTTATTTATTTATTGGTGCATATTTACTCGGAACCCCTCCCCAACAAACAACACCCTTCACTACTCCAGAAGGGTCCCCACCTGCTACCCCTTTCGGGAGCCCACACACCGCTCCTCTGGATTCACACACCACTCCTCTGGATAGTCCCCAAGACACCCATCAAGTTATTTCTTCTGAGACTTCCCCACAGATTAACATATGCATATAATTGTCCAATTTTTTTTTACGATGGCAGATAACTTGTAGATCCCATTTTTAGCTTTGTTAAAACTACCAGATTTAAGCAAGCTACTCAATTATCCAATCACCCATGACCAGAATTGGTCGGCTATGCCCACCATATAGAAAATATGTGTAGGTTAACCTGATAATGTAGTATAAATCAAAGAAGAATACTACAACCTACTTCTACTATCAATTTTCATAAGCTTAAAGATCGAGCTGAACAATATAACTAGAAGAAGAAGAATCAATTGCATAATACACATGAAAATACTTTGGGGAAAGCCTCAGCTAAAAACCCCACTCTATTGTATTACCATACATGGTGGAAATACATAGGAATTATACAAAGCCTTAGCTCTCATAGCTAGCCAACTCTTAGTACGATCCTCACATATGCTCACAGGTAATCTTGGCTTCTTTCTAGCCTTCCACTCTGCCCTCTAAGCTCCTATTTCTTTGTGTTGTTCCTTGTGGATGATTCTCTTATTACCAAGTGGATGATCTCCCTTTAAAAATGTGAAATCCTCAAGGATATAAATCCTTAACTACATGCATGAGTTTCCTCCATGAGAAAACACATGAAACTAAGAGTACACTCTCCTTGAATTTTAATCTCAACTGGGTCTTTCTCAGAATCGACATGCATGAGTTTCTGATGAGGGAATCTTCAGTTAAATGGAGTAGCACTAGTTGAGTGCATGCATGCATCAACTGACTGTTAACTCTCTATTAGTTCCTCAAATAGTTTGGAACTAATTTAACTGGACTTACCTCAGTAAACTGAGTTAACTAGTTACAACTCAAATATAACTCAATCTTATCTCCTTAATTTAAGGGATAACTCTTGCATGACTTCAAAAAGACTTCTAACTTGAATTTCTCCAACTAATTAATTTAAAATAAATTAATGAATTATTTCTAAGTAGCTGTTAAGACTAAATTTGATTTTAATTCACAATTTAATTCAAGGAAAAGTTAAATTGGAATATTCTTGTTGCCATATTTCAACACTCCCTTTCAATAAGAAAGGGATTATTTGCCACCCCAATCCTGTCTCTATGGAACTCGACTTTACACTTTGACAATGCCTTTGTCAAAATGTCAACATCTTGCTCCTTTGTCGAAATATACTACAGAAACATGATCATCCTCGCTAGTGAAAAGCCACAGGCAACAAATCTTTCCATATGCTTCTTCACACTACCATCAATAGCTTTCTTTACCTTGTAAAGGAAATGGAAACTCACAATTGACTTGTTATCCAGTCTGGAAACCACGTCCCAGACACTGTTACAAACTACGGAGTCGTACTTATACACCATAGCATCAACCAAAATCAGCTACTGCACTGCTTCCTCCAATGAAGATGGCTTGATCTCAACACATTCCCCAGCAAGGGCCATGTATCCATTGTACCTGTTAGGTGACCTCCTCTATCTGTGCTGAGAAGATCGTGCTCCCACATTCTCTCTCTTATCCTCCAACAATCTATCAGTTTCTCTTGCATGCTTCCATCCATCTCTCGAAGACTTTGCTTGAGTGGATGTCTCCACTCCTTGAACCTCTGCATGCGGCTACTTTGCATCAGTCTGAGGCTCCTCCTCCTTAGGAACCAACTATTACTACATATTCTGTAGTTGGAGCTCCCTCTCAAGGGAAACTCTCATGGCCTTCTACTCATCAAACTTGAGATCTCTGTGAACCACTGTCCTTTACTGGTAGCAGAGTACACCCGATAGTTGTGAGGTGTATCAGTGTACCCCACTAATATCCCTAACTCTACTGTCGGCTCAAGCTTCTTCTGTGCACCCTTTGTCACATGGCAATATACCGATGAGCCAAAGATCCTAAAGTTACCCACATTTGGTCTCTTACCGGAGAAAGCTTCCTCTGGTGTCTTAATCCAAAGTATGCGATGTAGGCTTCTGTTATCCAAATAGACCATTGTGGTGCATGCCTTAGCCCGCAAGTGAAGTGTTAGGCCTTATTCATGTAGCATTTCCTATGCTTCCCTTACAATGGTTATTTTCTTCCTCTAGGCCACCTGATTCTGCTATGGGTTATGAGGTTCCATCACTATTGTTTAATTCCTTCCACTAAACAGAAGTCCTTAAAGTCTTGAGAGACATATTATCCACCATTGTCACTTCTCAAGGCCTTGATCTTCTTCCATGACTCTTTCTCGACCAAAAGATTTGAACACACAAAACTTTATGAAAGTTTGGTCCTTCTTCTGCATGAAATAAATCCAGCATTTACGAGAATAGTCTTCAATGAAAATCACATAATACCTTTTCTTCACTATGGATTCCGTCAGCAATGGTCGACACAAATTATTATGAACTCAGTCTAACATAGTCTCTACTCGACTATCTCGGTCATGAAAGGAAGACTTGGTGTACTTTCCCAAGGTAAAACCTTTACATGTGTCAACTTACTCAAGTTTACTTTTGGGAAGTCCTGTAGATATCTGCTACATTATTTTCAATGCCCCATGATGAAAATGGACCAACCATCTTTGCCACAACTCATCAGTGTCTTGGCTTTCAACCAATTCTAGTTTTGTACTCAATGCTGCACAATCGTCTACCTCTATTTTATAGTGACTCTTCACTCGAATCCCTTTCCTCTTGGTCTGACCCATGCTCTGTGTCTTAAGAACGCCTTTCCTTTATTGAAGACAACATCGTAGCCTTTGTACTCCAACATCCTGACCGAACCAATTTATTCTTAAGTCTAGGCACATACATCACATCTATCAAGGTGAGGAGCTCCATGCTCCCTCTAAAAAGCAACTGTGCCCACTCTTGAAACACTATACCTGCTTTCATCACCCATCTCTATGTGCATCTTGAGGTCTTCCTCCTCCAAGGCACTAAATACATTTTTATCATTGGTCATGTGGAATGAGGCTCCACTGTCAGGATACCAGACACAACCCATCATCGATGACACCATGCATGTGACGATGGTAAAGTCCCTTTCGAACTAAGAGGCTAATGCCTCACCTTCCGATCCTTCCAAGGATCCCTTCTTTGAATTCTTCGATGGGAAATTAGTCGTATAATGTCCCATCTTGTGACAATTAAAGCATCTTACTTTAGAAATGTCACCCTTCTTCCCTCCATGAGAAGAATTTGATTTGAAATGGGAAGCCTTCCCCTTCCCTTTCCTTGCCTTACTTGCTAAGGCTAGATTTTCTTCATCATCATTCTTGGATGAAGAACCATCTCGTGTTCTCCTCCTGCTCTCCTCCTACATAAGATTCGACCACAGTCGTTCCCGATCACACAGTTTATCCCTTCCATTCATAGATTCTTGGTAGCTATTCCAACTCTTTGGAAGGCAAAGGAGAGTGAGTCTTACCATATCATCATCAACAATAGTTATTCCCACACTGCCGAGCTCATCTCTATAGGTGGTGAGCTTGTTTAGATATGTGGAAATAGTATCGCCCTTCTACATCTTGATTCTTCGAAGCTTTTCCTTGAGCACCAATTTCCTCTGGTCACTACTATTCTGGTAGAGGTCCTTCAATGTCTTCCACATTAAAATGGAGTATCCTTCCCATGGAGACTCAAGATAATATGGTCTTGAACTCCCTCAAGGATGATCCTTCTTGCCTTCACCACACACTTCTTCCACTCAACCCACTTTTGTGCATTAGTTGAAGCTAGCTTTGGGATTTCTTAATTAATCAATTCCTTCAAGCCATTCTCTTCTAATATAGCCTCCATTCTAACTTTCTATGCTATGTATTTCCAGCTACCTTCCAAGGCATACTTGAGTCTCAAGCCATAGAACACCATTGGCCAACCTTGAAGTATGATATGAATTCGATTTGCCCCTACAACCCTGAACTTCAAAATTAAAATTCTCTTATCGTATACTGTTCACAGCTCCAATACCATGTAGAAATTTCTACAAATCTAGCTCTGATACCATGTAGAAAATCTATGTAGGTTAACCCGATAATGCAATATAAATCAAAGAAAAATACTATAACCTACTTCTACTATCAATTTGTGGAAGCTTAAAGATTGAGCCAAACAATATAGCTAGCAAAAGAAGAATCAATCGTAAAATAAACATGAAAATACTATGGAGAAAGCCTCAGCTAAAAACCCCACTCTATTGTATTATCATACATGGTGGAAATACATAGGAATTATACAAAGCCTTAGCTTTCACAGCTAGCTAGCTCTCAATACAATCCTCACAGGTTCTCACAAGCAATCTTGGCTTCTCTACATCCTTCCTCTCTACCCTCCAAGCTCCTATTTCCTTGTGCTATTCCTTATGGATGATTCTCCTATTACCAAGTCAATGATCTCCCTTCAAAATTGCGCAATCCTTAAGGATATAAATCCTTAAATGCATGCATGAGTTTTCTCCATGAGAAAACACATGCCACTAATAGTACACTATCCTTGAACTTTAATCTCAATAGGGTCTTTCTTAGAATAGGCATGCATGAGTTTTTGATGAGGGAATCTTCAGTTAACTGGAGTAGCACTATTTGAATGCATGCATGCATCAACTCGCTATTAACTCTCTATTAGTTACTCAAACAGTTTGGAACTAATTTAACTGGACTTAACTTAGTAAACTAAGTTAATGAGTTACAACTCAAATATAACTCAATCTTATATCCTTAATTTAAGAGATAACTCTTGCATGACTTCAAAAAGACTTCTAACTTGAATTTCTCCAACTAATTAATCTAAAATTAATTAATTAATTATTTCCAAGTAGTTGTTAAGACTAAATTCTATTTTAATTCACAATTTAATTCAAGGACAAATTAAATTGGAATATTCTTTTTTCCATATTTCAACACACCAATCTCCTTTCATATATTCCAAATTTTGAAGGAAAGCAGGGCGAAGACCAAAGAAACTATGTGACAACTTTTCACCTATGGTGTTCATCTAATAGTATCATTGATGATACTATTAGATTACAACTTTTTCAATGCACCCTGAATGGGACTGCATCGAAATGGTATATTGATTAGCCTTCTGTGTCGCATGGAAAATTTAGCTCACTATATATAGATTTCCTCACCTTCTTCTAGCTCCCAGTCCGCCATGATTTGAGTCTAGAAATCCTCACCCACTTTAAATAAACACCCATTACATACATCTCAGATCATATACATGAATGATGAAAATGGTGTAGCCTGTGTAACACCCAGTTTGAAGATAAGTTTCTCTTGGACTTATTCTTGAGGTCCCTCACATTTGAAATCTCCAAAGATGCAGAAAAATTCATCCATGCAAATGGAGGAAAAATCCATTAGTAAAGTTCAACAATTGGAGCTTATGTACACCTAGTCCAAGTGCATTTGTCATGTTCTTCCAGACGTCCTGCACCTACAAACTTATAAAGAGATCCCATGCACATCCAATGCTATTGATGGAATGGTTGGATCCATCACCCAAAGCTCACTCAAAAATAACTACCAATACACTAGATATTCGTTCAATTTCCAATCATTTGATGCTACACAAAATGCACCACCATTACAACATGTAAGATACTACCCCGGTCAACCCCCACCTAGTGAGAATATTTTCAACAAGGCTAATCAATATCATCCCCCTCAGGGAGGTTCATATCCTCCCCTATAGGGAAACCAATACTCATCTATGAATATAGGAATAATGTCCTCTTACCAGAGTCCATAGATTAACCAGGGACAAGGAAACTAGTATTCTCCTTTCCCCGCACAACAGTAGAATAACCCACCAATGTAGAATAATGAAAGGGTGAATCTAGTGAAACCTTATCTCGCTTCACAATGACAGTTAGAGTAATCGCTGACTTGAGCTAACACCCCAAATATTCCTAAGAGAAAACTTAAAAATAAGCTAAAAGGAAAACCTAATCAAGGGGAAACAACTAGAAGCAAGCCCCACCAACACCGGGAAGGACAAACCTTAACTAGAATCAAAACCAAGGATCAACCAAAAATAACCTACAGAAACAAGGCAAGTACATCAATCTACATACTAATCATTCATGTGTTATCTGTGGGGAATACGATCATTATATACACCACTTTCCTCAACTTCCTAACTTAAAAAGGATACAAGGTAGTAGGGGGCAAGGAGGTCAACAAACTTCAGTAATGCAAGACCCCTTCCCCCATCAAGGAGTGGTTAACACACAACAAAAAACACCCCACTCTCATCCATTTGAAGGGAACCCCCATAAAAATCCCAATATTATCATGATAGGAGAGGATATCCTCCTACAAACACAGAATAAAAGTTATAAAGCTCCCCTAGAGCCCGATCCATCCACCTCAACCACAGAAATACCTACAGGGTTGTTGACCATTCCTCGACCTTCAATAGAATTTATGCCCAAAATGTTTAAAGGACCTTTATGGTGCACGAGCCATAACTCAAAAGTTGATTATAACTACATCATAGTCGATGGCTTAACACAATCACCATTATCCGTGTCAACATTAGAAGTCTTGAAAACATGCCTAACCCAAAGAAAATCCTTACTTTCCACTCTAAGCACAATTGGCCCATATGATTCTCACTTAGTGGTCTTCGACTTGGATACACATACTCCTCGGCTACCATCATTCGTTGCTTTCCAAATTCCACTCTCAGTCCAAACATTAACATTGATTATTGGATCGTAGATGAAGGGGCCTCCATATGTATCATGTCCAAATCCATTTACCAAGAACTAGGATCCCTCAAACTCAAGCCTTCTAACATTATGCTTAGAGCATATTGTGGGCGCCCTTCTTCTCCTGTTGGTCTATACCCTAGCGTTCCTATTAAGTTTGCTGGAAAAACTGTGTTGATAAACATCGAAGTACTAGACACCCAATTGGATTACAAAATCCTACTAGGCCAAAGCTACATGTATGAGATGCTCTCAATTGCCTCATCGACTTTCATAATAATGATGTTCCCCCATATAGGAAAGATCATTACTATTAATCAACTCACATACTGTGAGGAGGAAACCTTACCCACACCTCACGGTGTGCTACCCTTAGTCTCATCTTCCCACAAGTTGATCAATACTTACATTGATCTCAACCTAGGACAGCTTAAGCCATTAATGCTCCCAGGGGCATTCCTAGGAGAACCTATAATGCTTCAATAACTTTTCCCAAACACTAGAGTACCGACGTGCATGATGACCTCATCAAACACCACCTAGATTCAGGAACGAGTTCCAAAAAGCAAGCAATCTGCAACTATTGATTACATTTCCATACCTCACACTATTATGTAGACATCATTATTATACCCCCCACCCAGCTTTGTCTCGTACCAAGTCATGGAAACCCTTACATTAGCAAATATGGCTCTCACGATACGATTATGGTATTTGCTTCCAATGACCATGTTGACTAATCCAAGACATATCTTGGTAGGTAATATCCCTATACCTCCATCTCAGGAAACCATCCTTACTCAAAAAGTTCCCACACTAACACTAGTTAGGGTCAACAAGAAGGCCAAACAAAATGTTAAAATAAGAGAATCCTCAAACTCCTTTAGGGCCCTACAACCCTATGCATTATGTGAAGAATTGGGCCCCCGACCCACATATGCCCCGATTTAGATGAGTTGAAGACGCTTATGCATGATTCTAAAACATTAGTAACCTCAACTCCACCAAAAGGAGCAAAGGCTATGCCTATACGTAATAAATAATTATGAACCAATCATGCATGCGCTATATACAAAATACATGGAAACTACACTCATCATTGTCCTGATATCCCTCGATATTGAGAGATATTAAGCACACTCGTTCAAGCTAGCATTAATGAACCAATAGGACCATCCAAACCCCAAGTATATGATGGATGCAAAAACATATTCTACATTCAAGAGGAACCAACTACATGCTCTAAAAAGACCTCCCATAACACACAAGGGCAGCATGAACAACCAACCCCTGCCCCCGCATTAACATGTGCTCAATCCTCTGACCCTACTCATCCGGAAAAACTTTACCCAAAGCTATGGACATTTAACCAAAACCACCCAGTCACCTAGGTTTCTCAAAGAAGAAAACCTAGACACTGACACCATACATGCACTATCTGTGCGGGAAACCATCATAAGAGAATGTGACCCCACGTTCTAAGATTTCACGAATTGTTGATTTTCGTATGATGATTCATGAACGAAAACTATTATCTACTAAACTTTGATAACGAGTCCACATAACCCATTCCCCCACCATGTGAAGACAGACCCCTAGGTGTCTAATGTGTGTTCAATGAGAAATGGCAAGGCCCCCATCATTTCGTCTCCCATCATCACCATCAATCCAAATCAGACAAAAAATGATTTAAAGCCACCTGGCAAAGAAAATCACCCATCACATGTTCCCTATGTGATAAACCCAACCGTTTGGTAAATGAATTCCATGAACTATGTAAGTTCAATGACATATTCCTCTTAGTGGTCCAAATTCCACACAAGCATCTCTCCAACCAAGAGAAAAACACACATTGTTATTGCCACATCTTCTCTCAATTCCACCACATAAGGAATTGCCAGTATCTCCCACGTTTTCACCCAACAAGAGTAGCGCTAAGGTCAACCCCTACAAGGATGCCACATCATTCCAATACTATGACCCAAATATGAATACCGCCACAGGATATTCCATCTCGTGACATTAATGAGGCATCAACATCCCATACTATGACCAGTACAACCTACCATACAATCTATTCAGTTAGTTCTGTACTAGCATGTGGAATATGTATCAAAACCTATCATAGAATTGAAGTGGCCCTTATGTCACACACATTTTTGACATGAAAATCCCTCTAGAATAATTAAGCACACAAAAAGAGGGTCAAATCCTCATTCGATCACAACATCACCCCTCAGACATATACCGAGGGGTAGTTAGTCATTCACTATAATGTTTCCTAAGAAGTGGTAGGACCTGGAAAGTTTGAAATGCTTTGGAAGGGCTCATATATCATAAAATACTTGCTCCTCAACGGGCTAGACATATTATCAGAACCTTATGGGACTTACCTAAAAAATCTTGTCAATGGTCTCTACCTCAAAAAATTCCACCCATAAAATGCTAGAGTATACTTTTATGCACCATGAATTATTTTTTATCACCTCATTGTGGATTTACTCTAAAATATCATTGTCTCATCATGTTTTAGTAGATGGAACCTCTTCTAACTTATCATCACAGGTTTGTTGGCAGTGCATCTCAATGGTCGCAAAATCTCACTACTGTAGCCTGGGACATACACTCTTTTGACTGGACACCTCATCTCTTTAATCGACTTTGTGGCAGGTCAAAAATCAAGAATAATATGATGTTGATGCCCACCACCTAGGTATCCATCACCTTCCTATATTGCTTGATTTATAGCTAGTTGTATCAGAGTTAAAGAAGACCTTTCAAGTCCAAGATACATGCCTTTTTCGCAAGTATCTGCATGAACACAAGTTAGCTTGACATTTTGATCATATCACATTTACACATATACCAAGGGATCAAAATCGCACAACTAATCGCATTGCTAATCAAATCCTAAAATGGCATGAATCACATATATATAACCATCAAGATACATAATACATCAATAGAAGATACATCTCAAACCAAATGCAGAAATACATAAAACATATAGATGCATGTGAAATACCATGAGAGCCACCAGAAAATAATATCGTATATACATCAAAAAATATATAAGTACAAAAATATCACATAGTCCACTGGCCCACGACTAAGAAAAGTAAGTCAACAAAATATAGGGGAGCATCCTCATAATGGGTGCTTGCCCTGGTATATACATAATCACATCCAACAAGATCAAGACCAACTAATCTATCTAGGGCCTTAGCGGCCCAATCTCTAAATTTGTAGCCAAAATCAGACATCCATAGCCATCACCATTACTATACAAATCAGAATGGTTGGTTGAAATTGTCATATCTACAACAACCTCCCCTAGTCCTACCCATCCATCCATAGGAAACCCTCTAGTGAAGGCCTATGGCCTACCCCAAGTGTCACGGTATCTCTGTAGCTCTTCCTCGGCAGCTTCCAAGTGCCCATATGCAGCTTCAACACTATTGCGCCATCACTCAGCACCATCACATGCTACTGTGTTGCTACCCACTCTAAAGGGCCCACCAATCTTTAACTGGTGTTGTCGTACCATTAAATCAGAGCCAACTTGAGGCTCAGCTAGTAGCCTCACCACCCTCAGTCTTTGTGCTACATGGGCATCCCTTACGACACCCATATGCCTAGGATCATGGCCTACCAAATAGACTAGTGGTCTCCCCTGTGGCCCCACATCTGTATGTAAACAAACATGGTATGAAGATCATCATAAATAAAACATCATAATGATACATGTGAACAAATATATGTGTACAAATGCATAAATCAAAATATACCTGTTGGTCCCTAGGCATCACCCAGATGAAGCCCCATATCTGGATGTCCCTGGAAGTCCATGCCATGATAGGGATACTCTAGAATAAACTGAGGATTAGAGTGAAACCAATCCTCTTCAGTGGTGTTTCAACAAATCTCTGCCACACCACAACTATCTCACAACCTCACAACTGCCCAACGGAGCATACGTGGGTCTCTGGTAGGTCTAGTTGGTACGGTTAAGATGGGATGAAGCATAACTACCCACTCATACATGATACTACAAAGTACACTCCCATAGCAAAAAATCATGAGCGTACCGGGCTGCACCTACATCAGCTAAGACAACAACCCTCGATGCAATAAATGAGCCCAATCAAAAAGGCTCCCCATTTGTAGCTATTGAAGGACTGTTATATGTGGCCATGATGCTTTATTGGGGGATTTTTATCCCACCAATGTCACAATCATTGCCAGCGTTTCTCGCTCAGCAAGATCCAACACAACTACAATCTTAATGCAATCCTCCTCATAAGGGTTAGGCCCATAGTGAGTCTCACCCTCTACCTTTTCCCACTGATGAATATCCACGTTCCTAGTTGGGAGTGGGTAAGGAAAAGACTCCCCATGAGGGATTAGACCAGTAAAAAAATAAATATCGGTGCAAACCAATATCAGAAGATTCGTTAAATAAATAACTATAACCTACTGTTCCACCTCCCAACATTGAATCAAAAGCTGCAGGAATCTGTCCTGCAACCTCAAAAGGGGGTTCTGAAAAAAAATTAGAAGCCCCCACTACGCCAGCAATTGGCTAGCTGCTGGATCACTTGCCATAGCCACACACAGATGCTCCAAATCTCTCTCCCTCCAAATCATCCTACCAGTGAGGATACCATGTGTCAATTATATAGCCCGCTAGGCTATCATAAAAAGGAGAGAAAAATAAAGAGAACACCCCTTTTTCTCATAGCCACAAGCATATGAGCCTGAAAGACATGATCTCATGTGCCTATTTTCCCAACATAAATGTGGACACGCATATGTCATGCCCCTAAGCCACGATATCTAAGGCACCAAAGACGATGTGGCTATTTTTCAAACAGGCCCATTGTCCACATCTTTGTGTTTCACACAGACGTGTGACCATCACACACTCCACCAGCTAAGCCACGACAAACCTCACAGGGTTTCACAGTCATATTTCTCACCTTAGATACATGGAACACACATATGAGGATGATTTCGTGTAGAGTTGCCATGATAAACCCTCAATTTTGCACGGTGACAGTAAGACTCTAAAGGAATCGCCCACATGGCCAAGAAATATATGGAACCATTGTACGACCTATTTACCCTGAGGCTACCAAAATGACAAAGGGTAAGGAATAAGCCCTTACCTCTCTCTCCCCACAATCATCCCTAGTGCTTTGGTTGAAAACAACGGTAAGAAATGCTCCAAAAACTCGCTCTAACCTTTACAGATCATTAGTACAAATGAAGTGATATTTGGCCCCCTTAGCCCTATTTATCACCCTTTTCACCATATTTTGGATTCCATTATATAAGCTTGGGATATCCATTGATAAAGCCAAAAGATACACAAGGATCAATACCATACCATCTTCATCACAGAACTCCCCATTCCTGTAAATTCCAAAACTCATTTTTCGGCCTATCGCACACTCAAAAATTCATGTCGGGTAGTCCCCTAATTATTTAAATCATAACATTCAATCACAAATTATATGTATGTCTTAAAACATATGCTTTCACTTGGGGTATTGGTTATGTCCATTGCAATAACATCACACGTGATCTGCTTCGACCAACACCATAATAGGAAAATAACAGAGCATGTATAATTCTCCACTTAGCATGATAGGCTTCTTCTCAAGCTTTGCATATCATGACATCATTTCTCCAAAATGCACCATAGGGTCCCTCATCTCGACCATGTTTATCACCATCTCACCTTCGTATATGATAAACTTCTATGCTGGTTGATAGAGCCCCCCACCCCCCCACTACTCATGGCTCACTTCATCTTTGTAGACCCCTCTTCACTAACAGGATCTATGACCACTTCATCTGACCTGAGAAACACCCCACATAGATGCCTTGAAGTTCAACCTCATTATGCTACCCTCATTGCACATGCACTCCATTTCCTGGGCCATACTTGGTACTTTACGATGGATCAATATGGATGCACTTCCACATCCTATATTTGGCCTATCATTCACCCATATTACATAGCCCATCGGTGTCACTTCAGCTGCCTCACCAACCCAAAATGGAGACCAACCAATGGGGACCCCTCCCTCAGCAGAAAGCACCACACCTACATATAGGTCACCATCATTATGGGGCACCCATCTCCATGGTTTTACATCCAAATCACCCTCATATTCTTTTGGGAAGTGTACAAATATTTTCTTAGGAAAGAGACTACGAACACCATTTTTTTCAATTCATGTCTTTTACCTAGTGGTAGTTTCTAGTCACCCTTGGTTTAAGCTTATACCTCACCAAAAATTATTTTCCATTTCCACACCAATCAGAAAATAATTACACCCACCCTGAAAATCCTATTGACTCCAGGGCCATCACCATCAGTAAACATGTTTTGTTTTCCTCCATTTGCACAAGAACTATTACCTTAGGCTAGTTGTCCATATCCTCTTATATCGTCAACTCTCACTATCATGCCTTATCTGACCCACATTAGTATAATATTTTTACATCTCATATTGATTCCCTAACCCATCATGTCATATGGTTAATGCTCCTTTCTTGTTAACCTCAACATTTGTATTCCAAGATAGGGGTAGTACATTGGATACTTCTGCCTTATAAGGATATCCTTGGGTGGCACAATGGGAATCCCTATTACCCACTAATTTCATCAATCCCCTTGAAATTCTACACCAACATAAGCTTTAATGTCAAGGTGGCGTCATACTTAGTTACTGTGACAATCCTTTCATTTAGTTGAAGGCCCCTACATCACTAATCACCTCACCCAACAGTATTTACACCATGATATGAGGGAGGTACCCAAAGTCAAAGGCATATGCATATTGCAACACCTCATTCAATAGTGCTTCACCTCTGATATGCACGGGGGAACCAAATTCATTATATTTGATTAGGAAGCACCCTTGAGGGTGCCAACAATTTTCATCATCAGCTTTTAGCATGTCAACCACCATAATGTTGACTAGACATAACTATTATTTTCTAATTGTAATAATTTAATATTAAGTCATTATAATGAGCATAGGACATGCCTGCCTTGTATGGACACATTTTTTCACTCTGTAGGTTTTCACCATAGCATGGTTACCATTTATACTCAGTCAAGGGGTTTTTCTCTATTCATCTACACAACAAGTTATCCTCTCTCTCAAAAATTTTATCATACTCTCCGTCAGAAAAATAAAACGTGATATATTTTGGCTATACGTTTTCTCCTAACCTCATATATCAAGGGGAAACTGTTAACACCAAAAATAAATACACATGTTGGAAGAAGCTAGAAGACACTAAAATATGTTTAGGAGAATGCATGAGTGAACATTTTCCAACTAAATACATCATGAAGTTTAAAGAATTAAATTTCTCCTAAGGTCTAAAGTTTATAAAGTAAAAAAAAAGTTGATTTTGCATGACTATTTCTTCGATAAATGCACACGTGTGGAATGTCCTTTAAAATCCACACAGTTGCAGAACAGGATGACTCAGCAATTTAGGACCACTCCACACACTTGGGATCAATTCTCTGACATGAGTTCAGTCCAGTACAGTAGAATTTGAGTTTCCCTGAAGATATGCAACCCTCAATGGAATCATCTTGTCCTACTCATGTTTCATTATCATGTGTGAACCAAGAGAGGGAAATGGATTCAAAAAATTCTATATAAACAGGCCATGGGAGAGCCAAAATATGGCACATTGTTATGCTAGCCAAATTGCTATCAGAGTAAACCACCATTCCATCGTTGAAGCCAAATAAGATAAGAGCACTAGAATGTTGGCCATATTTCTTCTAAGCAATCCATCATCCTAGTGGGAAAAGAGGAATCAACCATTAGATAGTCTTCATATTGATTTGAGAGAGAGGAGAAACTTGCAAAGAGATTGAGGAAAAGGAATCCCATTTATTGGGATTTGTGAACACCATAGCTCAAAGAATTATCTTCAAGTGTATAAGGTTCATCTATTATATTCAATCTCTACTACCAACAATCAATAAATGGATTTTTTTCCATTATTTTATTGATTTGTTTGATCCATTCAAGCATTATTTGCGTATTTACCTCTTTGTTTAGTTTATGTTTATGTATGCATTGTTTCCACTATTTCCACTATTGTGTTTATTTAATTCTATCCACTAAAAACACCAGCTATGCCTATGATCCTTTGTAAGGAACAATCAACTACTAAGGAGGTGTATTTTTACACACCATTGCCACAAATACGCTACCACACATGGTATCAAATATTTGGTGAGGACAAGCTCAAGAAGACTAGTGCTACTCTAATCCATTTTTTGTTAGAAAATATCTTGTTGTTCCTTCTCTCCTGACCTATCTTTTTCTAAGATATCAAGTGTTGTCTACTCCATTTACAACTCATTTTCTGCTTGTTGTACATTCCATTTACCAATCATTTTCTTCGTGTTCTAAATTTCATTTACAAATCATTTTCTACTTGTTTTCCACTCCATTTACAACTCATTTTATGCTTGCTTTCAACTCCATTTACAACTCATTTTTTTGCTTGTTTTCCACTCCAGTTACAACTCCTTTTTTTCTTGATTTCCCCTCTACTTCGAATTCATTTTTCTACTGAAATTTCAAGTATTGTACACTAATTTTTTAGTCCATTTTCTGCTAATATATCTCTTCTTGTTCCTCTCTATTTTTTGTTCAAATTTTGAGCACATCAAGGTGTCTTCCTCATACTTTAATAATGAATAGAATTTGGTTCATTCTTCAAACTTATTCCCTTGGAAGGCCAAATTGGATATTACTCTTAAGGAGCATGATGTTCTTGAGTATGTTGAGGGAGATATATCAAAACAAAATAAAAAATCCAACGCTGCTATCAAAGCCAAATTCAAGAAAGGAGCAAAATTCAAGGCTAAAAAGAATATCCTTGACTCTCTTGGAGACGACCTCATCACTTTTGTTTCCAACTTGAATAAATCCAAAGGAAAATATGACAAGCTGATTGGAATATATCAAGTGAATGACTTGAGTCAAAACTCAAGGATATTAAAATGAATAGAGGAGATACCATTCAAGCATACTTCATGAGGATATCAAAACTCAAATATGAGTTGTCAACTTCTTGCAAAGTTGTTCTTGACAAAGAACTAGTGTTGATTACGCTTGGAGGTCTTCCTTTTTCTTGAGAGAGTTTTATTACTACCATTAGCAGTAATGATATGTTTCCAACATTTGATGACTTTCTGGGAAAGTGTGGTCAAGAAGAAGCAAAAATGATTTCCAAAGAGAGAATTCCCAAGAATGAGGAGGGAGAGCCTACTACCTTTGTTATACAAGGAAAGAATAAGAAAGGAAGAAGGGGAATTCACTATTTGAGAAATAATTAGCCCAATATATCCTCTCAATGGACCAAAGACTTATCAAAAGTCCAATGCTATAACTATCGCAAGCATGGACACTATGCTAGTGACTATTCAAAAAATAAAATAACATCAAAATCAAACTTCAATAATCATTCGAGAAAATATGATTACAAAAGAAGAAGAGAAACTCCTCCTACTCATAGAGGAAAGTACCATTCCTCAAGGAACCAAAGGTGTGATAATAATACAGTTGAGACTTAATTAGAGTAATTTCTTGTTTCTTCTCTCTCTAATTCACCTCCTACAAATGCTTGTGATAGCTAGTTGGTTGATAGTGGTGCTTCAAGTCGCTTTACTGATTATAAAGAAGTACTCCCTAATCTGGTTGAGAGGGATAAAAAATTGAAGATCATTCTTGGAGATAACTCTACATATCTCATAAAGGGATTTGGTGCTATTTATTTCCATCTGGATCACGATAAAACTTTGACTCTTCAAGAATTTTTATATGTACCTTGTTTAAAGAATAATGTTGTGTCTGTATCAACTTTAGAAGATAAAGGAATGAAAGTTGCTTTCATAAATGGTAAATTTTTCACTTTTCCATTGAGCTTCAACATGAGATTCCCTCACTCTAGGATCTAGATGTGAAGGTCTATACAAAATCAATGGAATACTTATTCATGCACTAATCCATGACATCAATCATCAAAGTGAACTTTGGAACCAAAAGTTCTCTCACTTTAACTACAAAGTATTACCTCATGCGAGAAAAATGGTTTCTGAAATGTCAGAAATCAAATCTGATCATGTGGCATTTACAAAAGGTGTATAATTGAAAATAAAGTGCAGGGACCATTCCCTTCAAGAAAAAACAAAACTAGTTAGGTATTTTATCTTTTACATTCTAATTGATGTGGACTAATGCCTATAACTTCTCTTGGTTTTTACTTGTATTATATTATCTTTGTCGATGATTTTTCTCACAAAGCATGGATTTATTTTTAGAAAACAAAAGTAAATATTTTATCATGTTTAAAGATTACAAAGCTCTAGTAGAAAAACAAACTAGAAAGCAGATCAAAATATTCAAATCTAACAATGGAGGAGAGTTCACTTCTAATTATTTCATTGAATTTTGCAAAGAAGATGGAATAAGAAAAGAGATAATTGTAACACATAACACAAAACAAAATGGTGTGGCTAAGAGAAATAATATAACTATCATGGAAGTAATCAAAAGTATTTTGTGTGATTAGAAATTTCCAAATTTTTTATAGGGAAAAGTTGTAAACATATATTTCTATGTCCAAAATATATCTCCTCACTATGCTCCAATCAACAAGACCCTTGAAGAAGTATTCACTTGATAAAGCTAAAGTTGTGCACCTAAGGATCTTTGGATGTCCTGTCTGCTTGCATGTACCAAAAGAGAAAAGGAACAATATGAAATATTTAGGTAAGAAAGGTATGTTTGTTGGTTATTGTAAAGCTTACACAATATACATACTTGGTAAAAGAAATATATAAATTAGAGGAGATGTAACATTTTATGAAGATGCACCTCTTGGAAAAGAAAGAGACACACCTCTTCCTCCTGATAATTTGATAGTCAAGATGATGTATTTGAAATACATTAAGATCTTGAAGATATAGCTAATTTTGTTAATGAACCCATGGAGCCCATGGATCCTTTAGACCCTCCTCCATGTGTTCCTAATTCTAAAAGAATACCTTTATAGCTTCAGGACACTCTTCAATATGTTGATAAGCATGTTTCCCCAAGAGGAAATTTTAGAGAAAGAAAAATCCTTGCTAGTTCCAAGGATATGTTGTAGCCATGAGCAACATTATTCAAGTTGAACCATGCTCTTTTAAATAAGTTGTAAAGGCCCAAGTATGGAAAGATGCAATGGATGAAGAATATGAATCCATCATTCATAATGATATATGGGAAGTGGTTCAAAGACCTCAGAGTAAGTTTATTTTATAAACGGTTGTATAACATCAAACATAGTGTTGATGGCAATATTGAAAAATATAAAGTTAGATTTGTGGATAGCGGTTTCTAAGTGGTTCAAAGACCTCAGAGTAAGTTTATTTTATAAACGGTTGTATAACATCAAACATAGTGTTGATGGCAATATTGAAAAATATAAAGTTAGATTTGTGGATAGCGGTTTCTATCAGAATGAGGGAATAGACTATGAAAAAAAAATTCACTGGTTTCCTATTACACCATCATCCAATCTACTATAGCTCTATCAGCTATCCAAGGATGGTATCTTCACCAAATAAATGTGAAGATTGCTTTCCTGCATGGCTTCCTTAAAGAAGAAGTATTTGTGAAGCAATCACAAGGCTATGAAGTACATGATCCAAAATCTCGTGTGTAGGCTAAATAAATCCCTATATGGTTTGAAGCAAGCTCTAATAGCTTGGTATGCTCACATAGATAGCTTCTTGATAAAGCTTGGTTTTACCAGAAGAAATGTATATCCAAATCTTTACTTTAAGATAGACCAAGGTATGAATTTTATTTTGGTATTGTATGTTGATGATTATTTCTAACTAGTAGTGAACCTCTTATTCTCTAGTGTAAGAGGGATTTATATTTTGAATTTGAAATGAAAGATATTTTATTGATCACTACTTTCCGGTCCTGGAGTTATGGCAAAAATTTGGTGTGATTTTTCTCTCACAAGTAAAATATGTTTTCAAAACACTAGAAAGGTTTGGCATGAATAAGTGTAAGTCCATGAATACTCCAATGGAAATGAATTTCAAGAATATTTGTGGTAAAGTTGCAGGACTTGATTTGGATAATCCTTCTAAGTACCATCAACTAATTTACGCATAGATGTTCTTAGTGAACACTAGACTAGATATATGATTTATAGTCAATACTTTGAGTTAATACATGATTAATCCTACTCATGCACATTGGGTCATTCCAAAACATGTGTTGAGGTGCCTTCATGGGAAAATAAATATTGGATTGATATATACCAACAAATATGTAAGGATACATGGATACTCTTATGGTGATTGGGTTGGTAACTCTTGTTAGTTGGCTTTGGGCTGATCCAGGTTCAATCTATACTGTGCACCAATAAAATCCTTGACCACTAGCCCTTTTAGAAATGACCTGCACTATGATCATAGTCTCACTCGAAGTGACTATGGGAGGATACATAACTAGGTTTCTGCATCCTTGAAGGATTAGGAGAAGTGGTATTATAATTTTATCTTATTCTTAGCATTTATAAATCACTTCACCACATTTAATCACTTAAACATGCCATATAAAACCATAAACCATCATTATGATGAAGTAAAATGAAACTGTAATAACCGCTACTTTACAATAGATAATAAGCAAATATACACATCAAAACACCAATGTAACGTGGTTTACCCCAGTGTAGGGCTACATCCACAATAACTATTGCTTAATATAATTAATCTTTAAAAACCAAGTAGTTCTTTGCCTGCGCACTAAGCTGTACATTGTCTATGCACTCAACTGTAGACTCTTCTACAGGGCTTCATGCACTCAGCTACAAAGCCTCTCCTTTATTACCAAACTATAGATCACAATAATTCATCTATAATTTTGATTGATTCTGATCGATTAATAGATTTCCCTTCTTATTATTTTACCCTCTATATACTATTACATTTTAGGGTTACATCATCAAAATACCATGGTCCAAATACCATGGACTCCTTAAAATAAGAAATTATGGCCCCAAAACCATTTGATCCCTTATAAAATCGCATGCTTTTACAAAAAGGAGGGCTTTGACCCACCTCGAAGCCCTTACAACATTACGCGGTATATTTAATTCCTCAAAGTGTGCTCTAATGCTCCACTGCACTATACTCCACAAAATTTAGAGTCTTTTCCAAAATCTAGGCTAAGTTGGGTGGCACCCAACAGGCCGTCCACACTCACATATGACTCGTCCCAAGTCACTCAACTGATTTGTGTCTGATCTTCACAACAATTTTGTTGTATGCATTGTTGACATGCTACATAATGTGTTGAAATGATACAAAATGTCTGTGACCTTCTTATCTTCACTGTGCACTTTCTCCAACAGTGATTTTGTCACTAGCTCCATAGCCTTCTACATCATTGTTGTCTCGCTCTTTCAAATATCTTGAAGCTTCTCATCCACTGCTTCGGCTAGTTGGAGATCCTCATCCTGCCATGGCTGAGTTCTCTCTGTTAGAGTTTTCTCTTCCTTCCTCAACTCCTCTATCTTCTTCTAAAGGGAATTTCCCTCATTTATCTTTGCAAGCTTTTGTGAGATTGGTAAGGTCTTCACATCTTCCTAAATCTCCTCCAACTATTGCTGCTTCTGCTGAATATTCTGTTGTATTTTTTTTATTTGGAGCTTCCTGCAGTGAAGTCCAAATCTATAAGCTCTCATCCAATAACTTCCCACAATGTGCCACTGTTACGGAGATGTTAGCCATTGCATCCTTCAGGGCAGCCTCCCTTTGCTCTTGTACTTCCTTTGGTGTTGTTGGTTTAAAATTCATCTGTAGCTCAGTAATATTCATCTCATATGTAAATTACACATCGGTAACCTTATATTTCCGCATATTTTGAAGACAACTTTCCTTTTTAACAATCATATTTTTCTTGGCTGAGCTATCAGATTTTTACATGTGGTCGTATAAGCCCATAACACTATTGGAATTCTAAGGTCCCAGTCATATCTATTCACATTGCATACCTTAGTAAGTGCATTCTCCAAAATATTATTAAATTCTTCTATTGTTCCATTGGCCCAAGGGTGATAAGGGGTACTCTTTTAATGATAAACATGGAACTCCTCAGTTAAGGCTTCAACAATCTTATTTAGAAAGTATGAACCTTGGTCACTCATTAAAATATTCGGACATTGAAATTTAGACAATATGTACTCAAAAATAAACTTCGCAGTAGTATTTGTGCTAAATTCCATTACTAGTTGTGCTTAAGCCCATCTTGTCAAGTAATCAGTTGTTGTAATTATGTACCTTGCAGCAGTCCTCTTTCCAGGTGGATTGATGTGTCCAACAAAATTAGTGGCCCACTTACCAAAGGCATGCAATGTAACTTGTGGTACCAATGGCATGTCATCGCTTCTGGAAGGTTTTCCTGTTCTTGGACACGCATCACATGCTTGACACTACTCCAAATCTTTATGTAGTGTAGGCCACCAAAATCCTCCTCTAAAAATATTATGTGCAACAGATTTTCCTAAATAGTTTCCATCAGCTGCACCCCCATGGGCTTCTACTAGAATCATCTATCTTTCATGTTTAGTAACGTATCTACGCAGTATCTCAACTGGTCCCATCTTATGTAGTTGTCCTACTATTAATGAAAAGTCAGTTGCCTTAACCACTAATTCTTTCTTTTGTTGTGTAGTATACTCTGAAGGAGCCATTCTTGTGGTAAAAAACTAAATGATATCTACGAAATGGTCATCTGCCACTCTAATTATATATAATTGTACATCAGGGAGATTATCCTCTGCGTTGGTTGGTTCTTCCCCTATTTCTAGTATTGAAAGATGGTTAGGTCCTGTGTTTAATATCCTTGGTTTAACAATGATCTCAAAGTCATATTCCTGGAATAATAGTAACCATCTACAAATATTTCCTCATAAGATAGGATTATTACCCAAATAATTCTATTAAAAATAATCTGTTAACATTTTAAAGTGTGAACCCAATAAATAGTATCTAAACTTCTACAAAGCATACACCATGGCCAATCCTTCCCTTTCTATAGTGGTGCAATTTTTTTGTTCTTTAGATAACTTTCTACTTGCAAAATCTATAGGATGATCAATCTCTCCTACACTAGGTTGTGCTAGTACTACTCTCAAAGCTATACAAGAGGCATCCACATGGGTATGGGATTCCTTATTCTGATTAGGGAACACTAGTATAGGTGCAACAACCATTTTTTCTTTCAATATATCGAGTTTCTTCTAACATTCTTCATTCTACTGAAAGGTTACATCCTTCTTCAATAATTTCTCCATAGATGCAATGGTCTAACCATACCCCTTGTTGAACTTCTTGTAATACCCTGTATGTCCCAATGTAGAGAAAATCTATCTTACTATCATAAGTGGAGGAAAGTTCAAAATGATAGCAATCTTAGCATGGTCCACCATTAGTCCTTTATTACAGACAATATGTCCCAAAAATATGCCAAAAGGTAAAAAAAATATGCACTTCTTTAGGTTCAAAGAGATTTGATATTATATACATGTGTCAAGCATAAGTCTTAAACTTCCAACATGTTTTTTGAACAATCCAAATACTGTCCAATAATCAAAATATACCTCTGAAAACTTGTGGATGTACTTCTTAAAAGCTACGAACACCACCCTAGAAAATGTAGTAGGGGGATTTTTAAATTCAAAATGCATTATTGTGTATTGATATTAGCCCCATTCTATAGCAAATGTGGTCTTATGTCGATCTTCAAGTGAAATCCTAATCTAATTATAACCTAATAATCCATCTATAATAGAGTAAGCTTCCCTACCTCCTACATTGTCTAGCACTTCCTCTGTCAAAGGGGTAAGGAAGAGATCATGTAAACATGCATCATTCAACTTTCTCAGATCAATACATATCCTAATTTCTCTTTGAGTCTTCTTCTCTTGCATCACCATAGGAATCACCCATTTTGATTCTTCTACAAGTTCAATAATTCATGCTGCTATTACCTTGTCAAGATCTACTTTCACTTTCTCCTTATAGTTTGGGTTCAACCTATAAAGTCTTTGTTTGATTGGCTTTGCATCAGGCTTAAGGGGAATCTTCATGACTCCTAGATTTCCTATTATACCCTTCATCTCTTAAAACTTGGTGGGAAACACTTCTTAATATTCATGAAGTAACTCTGCAATTTTAGCGATTGTCTCCTCATCCAAGAAGTCTCTTATTGTTGCAATCTTGGGTTCCTTCTTTGATCCTATGTTCATCTCCTTGGCCTTTTCTATCTATGCAGACCAATCAGGTTGTTTCCATGTCAATGGGGTTACATTCTCAAATACCCTCTTCTTGACTGTTGGAAGGACCAAATCTATGTATGGGAAATTGTACTTAAAGTTGAATGTTAATATGAAGCCATCAACCACGTTTCCCTAGTTCATGGTACCATGTTGAAGCTTTGTTTCTATGTAAGAGTTCTTAGGGATTGTCTCTAATGTATAAATGAATCCATGTACCCATTCTTGTTGCATAGTTTGCTTCCACATTGTAGTGCATAGCTAGATTTGTTTCCTAGAATTAGTTTCACCGTCATATTTTATCTCCATCTCTATATCTATTTGTCAAAACCTTATCCCCATCAGTCGTTGAAATTCCTGCCAATCTCCTATATTCTTCTTGTGTGCATTCCACCATCTAACTGGGGTATCTTTCAGGGCTATATCTAAGCCTGACAACCTTTATTTTCTGGAACATATTCTTCATAATCATTAATAAAATTATTTACATCACCTAAGCCATCATAAGAAGGCAAGTTACATACCTCAGATATCATACAACGAACTGATCTGGTAATTATTTCATAGGGCTTTATGGATACTTCATGTAGCCTATTCTACCAATTCTCCAACTCTTCTTCTAATTTCGAGGTACAAGAACTATCACATTGCCAACTCAACTTGCCTTCTACAATAGGGTTAACACAATCATGTTCCTTCACTATCATCTAATAGATATTGTCTATGTCAAGCGCACAATATCCTTCTTTGACTAGTTCTATATATCTTACTCCTTCTGATGGACCCAAGGGAACAATTACTCTCATATTGTTTCCTTCAAATATCATCTGTCTCTTCTTCAGATTGATTATGGCTATATTGTCAAATTCCCAGTCAATTCCAAGAAATGCAGGATAAGGTTTACTTTCATTGAAGATATCTATTACTTCAAAATCAGCAGTAGTGAGAACTCCTTCAATATCCACTCTCACACCTAGTAGTCTTCCCAGAGGGAAGACCTTTTGCTGATTTTACATCCTTAACTGAATATGTGACCACTATAGCTTTGGCTTACCCATTAATTCCCATGTCTCCTTTGTCAAGACATTACCATCAGATCACCCATCGAAAATAATTTGATCCATCTCATATTATCCTATTAGCACACTAAGCCTCATTTCTCTTTCGGTTCTCTTATGTCGATGCCAATTATTGAATGCACGCATCTCATTTCACAGTGTTGCTTTGGATGCATAGGAATTTATCAACTCCTAAAGCCCTTCTACAACCTTTTGATCTCTTAACAATTTTATACAAGTCTACAGAAAAATATTTTAATATACCCAACTGATTTGCTAAATATTGGTTTTTTGTCAGAGCTCGATCCTATTTTGGAGCTCGATTCTGTGTCGAGGCTCATGACACATCGCAATTACTTTGGTGATTTGGATTTGCCTATGCAATAGAGGTCGAAGCATGCATAGAGGTCAAAGCTACAACATTCATAAAACTTCGCTTTGCTTCCATGAATACTTATTTTTCTTTCTGAATATAAAAAACAAGAACTTTCTCAGCAGTCTTTTTGTCCCATGAAATTTCAGATTGTTTTTTTTCATCCTCTTTATCACTACCTAGCTCCACTTCTAGTGACAATGCTAATTTGAGGTTCATTGGTCCTCCTTTCAACAATCATCATTTGAATATTTTTTGTCAGCTACTGATTCATTTTTTCTTGTATCTTCTCCATAAGTACTTGATATTATTCAATTACATGGTCAAAAGATTTACAATACTTACATGTCATTGTGGACTTCTGGCAATCTCTCACAAAATGAACTAGTTGGTTGTAGTTATAGAAAATGATATGTACACGTCCTCAACCAGCTCCACCACCTCGACCTCTTCCTCGGTAACCTCCTCTACCACTGCATTGTCCATTGCCCTCGTGCCCATGCTCTTCTAATTGCATTCTATAAGCATCAACACTGCACTCCATCATGAGTTTGTAAGCCTGTCAATTATTCTCATTGTGTCCTGCTGATTTATAGAATTTTCAATATAGATTCCTCGAAGTCTGTATATATTTATGTAACAAGTAATAGTATCCTAGATGATGTTGGCCTCTAGTATTACATATTTCACACCATAGGTTGGATCTTGCATTCAAGGGATTCAGTGTCCCACCAGCCATGTAATCCCTGAAGATAGGGCACTGTTCTTTAGAATGGCCCTCGAATATGCACTTGACACACCATACTTCTTCTCTAACTTAATTTTTCTTGATGTCTTGTATTTGTAGGGTTAGGTTCTATAGTTTATTAGAAATTTGTTGTATGCCTGTATTAGCATCTCCTATAGGCGAAGCTTCCAATTTCATCGCAATATGTAGAGCTTCGGCTTGAATTTCTATATTTTATTACATCAATGGAAATCTAATATGTGGTAGCAACGCAGCTATAAACCATTCTTGATGTTGACGCGGTATGTCGAAGCTTACTTGATCTAATAGCACCTTAAATATCTAATCAAACTCCCAAACAGAGTCAGTACATTTCTATTTGATCTCTTTCAACACGGTGATGCACTGCGACTTAGACTTCGACTTCTTAAACTCTCTTATCAGTGTTGTTTTAATATCTAAAAACATTATATTATGGTTATTTGACTACTTCATATACAATTTCAATGATCTTTCTTGGAGCTTTGTAAAAAAATGTGCTTTCTTTATATTCTCATCATTGATCTTCTTCGCTATCCATACAGCTTCACATAAAAATCAAAATTGTTTCGGATCCTCCAATCTAGTTCCTTTGAAAAGGATTAGCTCAATATTTTCATCCATTATTCTTCTTGGAGGGATAGGGAGATGAGTAAGGGGATCGGAATGGGGGGTAGGAGGGGTAGGGAAAAGGGGAAAGATAAAAAAAACATGGTTATTACTGGATTCTAGCTTCTGCGAACTCTCAGGTTGGGAGGATGAATATTGTGAAGTTACTTAGGGGTTATCAAGGTGGCTTTCTTCTTTTTCACTTTTAGATTCACTCAAAAGAGGATTGTAATCAGTCTCTACAAAGGTCTTCAGGTCTTGTCCATGAGATATCTCTCTAGTATCTACCCTATATCTCTTTCCACTTAATGTTTCTCTGATCTCTTGCTTAGATGTATTCTCTCTTTTCCAAAGCATAAGTAAACTAGCAATTTGATTGCATACATAAAACTCATTTTTCACATAGAAGTATCTTAATCAAAAGTTTCAAAGATTTTAAATACTTACGTAGCAGTCCTTTGAAGAATCATCATTCTGCTTCGTTGTACGACACGTTTGATTCTATGATGAACTCAGTAATGAATCCTCCCAAGATGTTATCAATCTAGAAATCGTTAGCCCTTGAGATCCTATTGCGAGTGCTCCTGAGTTTTTGTATCAGTTCGAGGGTCCACACTGTAGGTTATTCAAACTTAAAACAATTCTTCCTTTCAGTCAACCTTGATTTCCACTCATACATCTCAATAGGAAAAGAACAGAAAAAGATTTTGTATTGATCTGTAAAATATATACTTCTGTAACCAAGCTTCGGATGTCAGGTGAGGGTTTCTATTTTCTTCATCCACAAATTCTCGCTCTTTCAAGCATATGCAGTCTTGAATCTCTTTCTTTGATGGATACCACATCCATATATCCCTCAAACATATCTTAGTCCCGACAACAGAATCATTTGTTGGCTTGATTTGGGCTGACCTAGTTTCAATCTATATTATGCACCAACAAAACCCTTGATCACTGGTCCTTTCGACAATGACCTACAAGCAGATCGCAGTATCACCTAAAGTGACTATGGGAGGATGCAAAACCAAGTTTTTATAACCTTGAAGGATTATAAGATGTGGTATTATTATTTTATATTATTCTTAACATTTATAAATCACTTCGCTGCATTTAATCAATTAAACATGACTTATAAAACCATAAACCATCACTATGCTAAAGTAAAATGCAACTATAACAATTGGTACTCTAGAAAACATAATAAGCAAATATACACATAAAAAGACAATGTAACGTGGTTCACCCGAGTGTAGGGCTATGTCCACAAGAACTGTTGCTTAATATAATAAATCTTTGAAAACCAAAGAGTTCTTGGCCTACACACTAAGTTGTAGGATGTCTGCGCACTCACCTGCAGACTCATGTCTAGGCCTTTGCACACTCAACTGCAAATCCTCTCCTTTATTACCAAATTACAAATCACAATAATTCATCAGTAACACTAATTGATTCTCATCGATTAATTGATTTATCTTCTTATTGTTTTACCTTATATATACTATTACATTGTAGGGTTACATCATCAAAATACCATGAAATCCTTAAAACAAGAAGCTATGGCCCCAAAATGATTTGATCCCTTACGAAATAGTGTGCTTTTACCAAAATGAGGGGCTTTGACCCACCCCAAATCTCTTACAACACTACGCGACATATTTAATTCCTCAAAATGTTCTCCACTCCTCCATTGCACGCTCCATTACATGCTCCACTCCACAAAATGCAGAGTCTTTGCCAAAATCTAGGCCAAGTTGGGCTACGCCCAACAACTCTACTGACATACAGAGCACATCTAGGGTGGTGCTTTAGCTTAGGATCTTCCATGATATCTTGGATGAGAAAAAAAATAAAAAAAAATTGTTGCCCTTAACACGATTGAACAAGAATACATTGTTCCTAGCATGACTAGTTGTGAGGCAGTATGGCTAAGGAAGCTCTTTGGAGAGCTATTTGAGTAAGTATTGGATACTACAATAATTTACTATGATAATAAGAGTGGGATTGAACTTTATGAATGTATCGTGTTCCATGACAAGTCCAGACATATTGAAATCAAATATCACTATATTCGAGGTATGGTTCAAAGAGGAGCAGTGAGATTCCATCATATAGTGACTAATGATCAAATTGTTGACATTCTTATCAAGGCTTTACTAAAATGGAAGTTCTTGGTTTTCAAAGAGCAACTTTGACTAACAAAGGTGACCCTTCCTAGAGAGGGAAATTATGGATGATGAGCCTTGTATGTGTGCCATCCTTGTCATGTGTTAACAAGTGGAACCCCCCAAGCAGTGATGAGCCTTGGATGTGTGATATCCTTGTCATGTGTTGACAAGTGGATCCCCCCAAGCAGAGAGGCCTCTTGGTTGTGTGAATATCAATTTCATGTGTTGACAAGTGGATCTCCTCAAGTGTATATAGGGTGATGGATGTATCTCCCCTATGATGATTCTTCTTTATTAGAATGTAATATCATTGTTCCAAAGAAGAGATATCCTAAATCCTTGTATCAGAAAGAAATTCCTCCCTAGTTGAGAGGGAGTGTTAGAAATTGGTAGCTATGGGATGAATTTCCCTAAATAAAATTTCATTTCTAACCTTTCTAAAGTGACTTTCTAAAAATAGAAAGTCATGTCTATATTTGCAACCATGATTTCCAGAAATAGTAAATCACCTTCCATCAACTCATAATCATTTAAATATGATGGAAAATTATTGAACATGTCTATAATTAATCTCAATTGCTTGATTTTTAACTTAATCATTAATATATTGTTATTATTATTACTATTATCGTATTTATGGTATTATTATATTATTATTAAACATAAATTCAAGTCTCTTAATCATGAGACTCAATCATGTCATATGTAACTCCCCTCAAGTAATGCATATGCTACTTTCTCTCTCTTAATGGATTCATTCCTCTCTCTACCTCTTACACTCTCTTACAGACTTTAATGAATCATCATAAAAATATTTCTCTTACACCTCCTTAATGCATAAGTTACACTTCTCTCCTTAATGGCATAAATTACACTTCTCTCCTAAATGCATAAGTTACACTCCCCTCCTTTATGGCATAAATTACATTCTTATTTTGGCATGTGTAACTCCTCCAAGGCATAGGAGTTATTCCCTGTCATCCTCACTTGATACACTTAGTTATTCTTGTGAAAGGAGAATTCAAACTTGAGAGAGAGAGAGAGAGAGAGGGAGAGGGAGGGAGAGAGAGAAAGACTTAAGGAGTAAGAGCAGATTTTGGAGAGTCAAAGTGATTTAGTGTTTGCATCAAATACTGCTATCATAGATCTTTTTCAGATTTGGGTGAACTTCTTCATTCTCTCATTGTACTTTGTATCTCTGCTGAACAATTGATTTCTAATAGAAGAAGAATATGGTTGGGTTTTCACCTTGTGGGTTTTTCCCTGGTTATTGACCTAACTTCTCTGTGTCTCATTGAGCTCTTCGTTGTCTTGTATTTGGCATATGGTTTATATGGTTTATGGTTTATAGAGTATAACAAGATTCTTAGCCATGAATATTTACTCCCATTTTACCATAGATATTATAAAGTTGTAGATAGGATTTGTTACAATACCATGGGCTAGTACCATGGCTAATCAATATCACTTGGCCAAAAACCATAACTCATTTCCAAATCAATATATTATATAAATATTTTACTTTAACTTTATTTTATAACATTTCTATATTCACTATTCTTACTAAGATAGGTACATAATCTCTAGCATTGTGTCAATGCTTAGTGTTTTTTTTTTTCTTTTAATAAAATTCCATATATATAAACTTAAATTGATAATAAATTTTGATATACATTAACTCTTAATCTTATTCTGAATAAAAGTCTGCACAATACAACTTATTTCTATAACTAATATTTGTGAATTTTAACATGGATATTTCCAGAGTCAATAAATTATTATTATAAAGACTTCTATACTAAGATTGTTTTGCTCAAAACAATGATGACAACACACAGTTTTCAAAAATCCTCATCAACATTAATATTTATAAAGTTTAATATTTAAATAATATATATTATAAAAAAAAAAAGCTATATACTATACTAAATGTTATTTAACAAAATTAAAATACTTTATTGTAACGAAATTCAAACCCATTAAAATTCTATTTCTTAATTTATTAAATTTATTTTTTATTTTCATAAAGTTTAATATTTAAATAAATATATTATAAAAAAAAAGCTATATATTATACTAAATGTTATTTTACCAAATAATTAAAATACTTTATTATCTTTATTGTAATAGGAATTCAACCCATTAAAATCTATTGGTTAATTTATTTTTTTATTTTTATATATATATATATATATATATATATAATATATAAGATATAATTTTTAATAAAATTATATTTTATTATTATTTAATTATAAATATATTTTTAAATTTTAGATTATATAAGATTTAATTAATAATTATAAACCAAATCAATAATAAATATTAATCTTAACACATTTATTAATTATTTCGCCTGCAATCTGATAGCTTTCCCCAAGAATCCGAGGCCACCGTTGACTTGTCTAGTTCCAACGTACACGATTATGCGGACCGAGGGGCTGTCACGCTGCATTAATAGAGTAGAATATAATATACTACTCGATATGTTTATTTTAATTTTTTGAAAACCTATATTTATATTTATATAAAGACAAATGGAAACAAATAAAATGATATTAAAAAAAGAAAAGTTAATCATTCCCATCTTCAATTAATTAAAAGGAATGTCATTTTCAAAAGAGAAGGAAACAATAAAATCTTATATTTAATTCACAAAGAATCAAGAAAAAAGATTTATATCTTTAGGGTCTATTTTAATGTTATGAGTTTTTAATTGTTTTCCAACAGCTTGGTTGTTCAATAATGCGCATATTTCTTTGAGCCTTCTCAAACACAATCTACATATGAGGTATTTGGGATGCACAATTTACATAGGAGGTATTTAGGATGCATTTGTATGTGAAGAAGATGATTTGATATTTAAATCAAATATATAAGCTTTGAAAAAATAATTTTCGGTTTATTACTATTTTATTTCTATTTTGAGGATAAAAATTATTATCATTATTATTTTTATTTAAATATTAAAATAGATCTAGTAAATCTAAAACAATATATTTGACTTTTCTATTTTAATCTCATTATTTTTAGTTAAAATTAAGAAGCATCATGGCTTAGTTTTTTAGTAAACACAATGTAGCTTAATTGTGTCTTTAACTACTATGATAATCAACCAATGATTATTCACTTAAGTAACTAGCTTCTATCTCTATACCACTCTTGCATTCACTTGTAGTACTAAAATCTCAAACAACATACTAGTTGGGAATCAACCATACCTAACAAGTGCTAGATTTACATTTTTTTGGCATAAATACCCCCCTATTTACCTATCATTTTACATGCCTTTTCCTTGTTTCCTTAGTTTCCACTAGCAAACACGTGTTTTGAACAGATGTATGATTATCATTGTTGGAAATCGGGAAGCTTTTCATCTTATTATTAGATTTCCATCACATGATAATTACTTGTGATATTGTTACCATTTTATTATTACGTTTTCTTTCTTCATCGAGCAATTACCATAAAACATAAATATCATAGAAGATGATAAAACACAACATATAGGCTCCAAGCCAACACAAAACCCCTCCAAGGGGAAAATCCAGAAAATTATCTTCTTATAGAATTGAATGAGATCTCCAATACCCATAACCATAGAAACATCGACCTCTAGATGCCAAGTTAGACCTTCCTTCCTTCCAACAGATTTATCAACAATATATGAATCAAGACAAATCTTCCACAAATTTTAGCACATTAAGATATCCTCTTTTTCATATTTTGGTTATCCACTTCTTCTCTACCCTCTTTTTGATATTTCAGACCAAAAATTGGCATCTAGATGGGTTTCTTTCCCAAAATTACATGATTAAAATTTATTTTTCTTTTTCTTTTACAATTGGTCCAAAAATGACTTTTACTCAAAAACCTAAAAGCATGAAGAACTTGCTTGTGTAGGAAAATGATATTAACTTCTCTTTTTCTTTTCTTTTTTCTTTTTACATAAAATACATACTATTATAGATTATGAAAAACGAAACTTGTTACATTTTCCAATAATCACCTTGATATGTTATTTCTATGCTTGTTCCTATTCATTACTGGAAAATTGTTATTTTTTTAATAACCATGGTGAAATAACACCATGTATAACCTTGATATATTATTTCTATACTTATTCCTATGCATTATTAGGAAATTTTTATTTTTTAGTGACCATGGTGAACAATAAATAAGAGCATATATAAACATATTGGTAGTTGTTGCAATTAGCATTTGTTACTACAACTTTATACGTGTTGCAGTTACAACTTCAATTCATAGTTAATGTTGAGTTTCTCGTTCAAGCCATTGCTACAACTCTCGGTCTAGCCTATTATTGCAACTCTTTCTCTACCCTAATATTTTAACTCGCACTTCCACTGATGCCTGTAACTCATGTTTGGCCCCATTGCAGCTACTCTCATTTGACCTCGTGGTTGTAACTCCAGAGCGACATTGTTGCAACTATATACTACATAGTTTTTATAACTCGAGACTAGGAATGTTGCAACTTTGTTGCAATTGTTCTAGTTCGATAGTCAAATAAACAATTGTTACCTTTGGATTTGTCACGTGTATAAAAATTTTCTTTCTCATGAAAGAAAGAAGCAAGGAATAAACAAAAGATCGAGAAATAATATGAATTGATCACCACATATCATATTTAATATGATTAGTTTAATATTGACCCAATTTCTTGCAATACATGGGAAAATAATTTATTTGGATGGAATATCCTAATTCTCACATCTATTCATCCTTCTCAATCATTTCATTTAAATAGATTTTCATCTATATAAAATAAAGAGAAAGGAGTATAAAATAAAGAGAAAGGAGTGAGCAATGTAAAAGAAATTGAGTCAAAAATCGTATTGAGTTGTTAAGACAAAGTGGTTCTAACTCCATTTTTGCTATTATTTGAAGTTCCATTTTTTCTTGAATGGTGTTTAAGAGTTGGTACTTAATTTTCTTCTTAATTCGATGTCATCCTAAACAGGTAAGGCCCTTCCCTAGATATTAATAGATATCTATAACTTTGCATTATTTATTTAATTAGGTTTTATGATGTTGCAACTTGATTAATTTGCATTGTTATAATTTCTTTAGTCCATGCTACAACAATTCTATTTTTTTATGTTATTGGAATTCCTTAGATTATATTCTGTTACATGTCGTAATTCCATTTGATCTACTTTAACATGTTTTTTTTTTTGTTTTTACTTTATTGCGCCTTCTAGGTTTGTATTACTGGAATTCAACACTAACATTTAATATTCTATTTCTAGGAAACAATCACATTATTTAATGGTTTCATTATGAAACAATTGAGTTATATTTTATTTTTTTCATAAGAAAATGAGTATATTGATAATTTTATATTTCATTACATTTCACCATCATTGCAATCGCAATTTTGTTACAACATACATGATTACATTATCACTTCAATAAGTCATTTTCTCATTTATGTTTGATTTAATTTCTATAGATATTGGATTTATTTTTTTGTAATTTAGATTGGTAGTGTGACCTTTACATTTCTTCAAAATGTATATTATATTGTGAGGTTGATTTGAAATTTAATTAGTGACTTGATAAGTGATATATCATGGAAAACAAATTGATTGATACAACTACATTTCCCTAAACAATATTGTACTAAGGATATTTGGTGCCATGTTCGTTCATAGGTTCTATACGAGTTTTGAATTGATAATTTAATGAACATCTCTTCAATTATATGACAAGTAATTCAAGAATAATTGACTATATCTTTAACGTCTTTGGATAGAACATCAATGGGGACCTATTATACTATAGGGAATAACATAATTTTGACTATAAAGAGTACACAAGTGGTTATCCTATGGACATTAATCCATCTACCAAGACACTTAGGTAGCCAACCATAACACTCTCTAGATCTCTAGGGAAATATCCTAAATACAGAATGGATCCAAATGAATCCTAGACTTCATGTGCTTTCTAATATAAACTTCTGGAACAACATTCATTAAATAATTTTTCATCAAGTAACATTCAAAGGAAGAATACCACATAATGAAATTGCCCTTCCAATTGTAGAATACCTTATCCATTATACTCTAGATCGATTTTGAATACAAAAAATCTAAAGAATCTAAATAGGTGTAAGCTAATTATGGTCTCTCATGACACTTTAATAACAATGAAAATGTGGAAAAATAATGTTAACATGGAGATATCACTGAAAGGTACTTTCATAATGAAGTTGAATATGGTGTAAGAAAATAAAATATAGGAACTTGAATTAGCTTTCCAAATATGTATTTTTTATTTATATAATTTTTGTATGACCCCATGAAATTTGAGAGAGAGAGAGAGAGAGAGAGAGAGAGAGAGAGAGAGAGAGAATAATTTTTGTATGACCCCATGAAATTTGAGAGAGAGAGAGAGAGAGAGAGAGAGAGAGAGAGAGAGAGAGACATCCAAGAATTATGAGTTCTAGAAACCCAAATATTAATTCCTAAAGGAATATTTTAAGCCCCTATAGCCATGAACAACACTTTGAATGACCACAAATGACTTATTGAGAGCATCATTTTGCTCTAACTATGTATATAATTACCACTAGTATTTTGTAGCACTAGTTGTGGTTCTCAAGACCAATAACATGGCTATTAGAGGAAACATTAATGTTAGGCCCTCGAAGAATCTTCTAGCCATGTATGGCTAATGAGGATGCCTTGGACAACCATGCATCACCTTTTGGGTGTACCATTAGCCTATAGTGATGAATGTTAGAGCCACTACATGGTTTTGAGTATAATATACATTTCATAGGGCCCTAAAAATGATCTACATCTTCTCACCTCTTCTACTTTTACCCTCTAACCCCACCCACTCATGGCCACCTCTCTTTATCATCTATCTATCACTATCTCTCGCCTATAAAAATATTTGACCAATATCCCTCCCTCACCCATCCACCCTTTTCCTTTTCTCACATACTCCCCCTTTTCCTCTTTTTCCCTACCCCATCATTCCCCCTCCCCATTTTCTCACTTATCTTCCCCTCTTCTCACCCATCCCCTTTCGGACCCACACCCATTTATCTTCCTTTCGAATTAAACTCTTCTCCAAACCCATTTATCCCCTCCATCCCCTCTACCATTCACCTCCATCCCCTCCACCATTCACCTCCATCCTCCTCTAGTCCACCACAAAGACCCTTTCACTCTTCTCCACCATTAGGGGAGTTTTGAGGTTTAAGATGGGACTAGTAAGGAAAGTAATAAAATAATAGTTAAATGGTAATTATTTTTTTAAGGAAAATAAATAAAACTAATTTTTTAATTTTATTTTTAGCTTATCTCCTTATCTCACCTATTTTCTCACTCTTGTCTCAAATATCTTTTGGTTTCACCTATATCCCTCCCTTACCCATCCATGCTTTTCCTTTTCTCACTTGCTCCACTTTTTCCTCTCTTGCCTCACCCCATCATACCCTCTTCATCTTGCCTTACTTATGTTTCCCTCTTCTCACCCATCTCGCTATCCCACACATACCCATTCACCTTCCCTCCAACCCATTTATCCCATCCAACCCCTCTATCTGTCACCTCCATCCTCCCCTATCCTACCTCATAAAACTTTCCCTTTTGCTCCATCATTAAGTTATCTTTGAGGTTAAAAATTGGCCTACTAAGGAAAATAATAAATAATAGTTTAAATGATAAAATAAGAGTTATAAAAATTTTAAGGAAAATTGACATTGTTTTCACATAATTTTTACTAGTTTTTAGATAAATTAATAGAAAGCTCATGATTCCATTAGGGAAATCACTATTTGGTCCACCATTAGTGTGGTTCCAAACCAGCAGCAACGCTACTTGCTATTAATAAATGATAGGCTATATCTGTATGTTGGCCTTTGTTATGCGAGATTTGTTGTTATGTCAAAATAAAGTCAACAACCTTCTAGCATATAGAATGTGGAGGGATGATCATGCCACTTATTCAATCAAAGACAAATTGTCAACATACCTATATCATGTCCTCCTCCAATCCTCAACTAGTGGCGGATCATTTATGTGTTGTGTGAAAAATAAATTGGGGAAAAACCCTACCATTAGTTAGATAATAAAATGATATCTCCTTGAAGCCTATAATTAAGATTTGTTGTTTTATCCCTCAATCCAAAGGTTTGAGGTAGACATTCCTAAAATCAATAGGCATATTTCGGAAATTCAAGGTTAGTAATAAACCATTGAGTCAAAACCAATACTCATAACTTATACAATGATTTGATAAACTCTAAAATGTATCTCAAACTCAAACATAAATTGGAAATAAGAGAAAAACATGGTAAATCTATAGCTTAGGAATACTCATGATAACTAAGAGTAAATATGGGTAAAATTGTTCTAGTCTAAGTCAAAATGGAAGTGTTTATTCATGAAAACAGAGTTGAAATGAGGACTCATCATCTTCTCCCAATTGATTACCTAAAACCCAATTTTCCCTTGGAGTTCCCACATGTCACTCACCCTAGTCAATTGTTGAGTGTCCATAATCCCCTTCATTGTAATAGCCCAAGATCTTATTTAAATATAGCCAATGTGTTCCTTCCACTTCCTCATTCCATACCATAGGTGATTTGTAGAAATTATTAGAATACCAAATTATGGGAAAGTGAAAATGTAACCTGATCCATATGGAGTCATACCTAAGCAAAGAATTAATGAAAAATATTACCTCGTTAAGAATCAAGATAAAGTAGAGTTAGCTAATAAGATTTCTATTCCTAAGATAATTCCCATATGTCATGAGATATTTGAAGTTCCTCCACTGAATGGATTCATGCAAATTATTTATACTCTTTAATAATATACCTTTGGTGATTCTTGATTCCAAGAAAGTTTCTTGGTTCGTAGATCATCCTATGTAGGTATTATTTAATGATGTGAGGTAAGCGGTACTCATCCCTTACTTGAAAACATTTCTCAAATTCAATTTTCCCATAAAATTCAACCTCTTTCTTCTACTTAACTAGGCCAAGGATATGTGAAGTGAGAGTTCAAAGTTGGAAATCCCTAACATAGGGATTCAGGTTCCAACATGTGTTATTTTGTACTAAGAAATTAAATAGGTAAAAATCACACAACAAGTTTTGGTCTTCTAGGACTGAAAAAATTATATATCCACAAAATCTTATGGTTTTTTCACCTCATATGACTATCCAAGTTCTATATGCTTTAGTTTAAGGTTGGTCCACTAACCATGTAGTCAAATGGGATAAATCCTTGATATCATATAATATAACATTAATAATTTTTTCAACTTCTTTGACATGGGTTTCAATATAATTGTTTGCCTTAAGATGTAGGGATTCCTCTTCTTTAATATCTCGTAATAGTCTTTCCATTCTTCCTATATTTGACATATTATTATGTAGTTTATTCCTTTGTTTCTTATTTTGCAGCATTAACACTTTTTTTTGTTAAGGAGTGCTTGGTAAATAGGGCTAGAAAAATGAAATGCTTTTGGAGCTAAATTTAGCTTACCTATCTTATCTCTTTTGTATATTCTGCAATTGGGTTCCTTTTTTTCCAATCTTGGGATGAATTATAACTCCATTTCCATCACATCTCCAAAATGAACTTGTGGTGATACCAATGACTACAACAATGTTCCTCATGTTTCTCCCCAAGTCTTTCATCATTTATAGTCTACAACAAGGGTTCCTTGGGATCCTAATCAAGTCTTATATCATTGTTAATCTAGACAATCCACTTATCCATATCCATCTCATTCTTTTCTTCCTCATCCTTCTTAGTGTATGTGTTGATGATGGATTCAGTACTAGGGTCCTTTGGTTCTACACTAGCTTTCCCTTTATACCTCGTTGATGCCTATGCTAAATATTAGGGTTTTGAGGTTGTAGTGACATGTTTTTGAGGTTGGGATAGATTGTATCTCAATGGTTGAACCGTAGCACAAGGATTACTTGGTCTCTAATGAGCCACAACCCCCCAAAAAATTTCTAGCGATGAAATTGCTTATTGTTGTAGCTTGGATATAATCAACATCTTGATAAACCCTTTGTGATACAATAATGTATCAGGGTTTTTCTTCTTTTACACACATTTATCCATCTTCACTAACCACTTCATCAAGTAGTATGGAATTGCTAATAATGTATCTCTCACAGGTGGATGAGGATGCAGGTGTGATAATGGTAAAATATGTTTTACCACCCCTCACATGTGATAAATCATTAAATGGTGAGTGAAATATTGTCTCATGACTTTTCCAAAGCATTCCTTTACACTCTCTTACACAAATTAGGGTAGTGGTGAATCCAGCCTTAAAAATGGCATCCATCTCTCATTTGGAATCTAGAAGTCTTGTACCATTTCTCTCCTAGAAAAGGAAGTCTAGTCACTTAACTAATAAAACCCTATGTAAGTACAATTTCTATTTGCCACACTTGAGCCTTGCTTCCATCATTGGTTTAGGTGAGTTCTAATGCAAGTTTATCTCACTGTAGGATTGATTTTGATAGCATCAAAGCTCTATGGTTTAGTCATGTTGGAAAACCCTCCCATATTTGTATTTTGTAAATTACATTGAGAGCTTGGTTTGTGTATAATAGAAACATGTTACAGTATCCTTTCATTTCCTGTTTAAATCACTAGAATTTTGGGCCTTATATGGGTCACATACTCTGCATTCATTCAGTGTATAATTTTTGGGAGAGTTGGTATTATTTACTTCTTCTTTTTTTAATGTTATCCATTGCATAGGAGTTTCTCCTTTTTTAGGTCATTGTTAATAACCTCTTTACAATACTATAATGTATTATTATTCTCTAATTTCTTCATTACACTACAATTTATGTTAAATTGATATGTGATATTATTTTTAATGACATCAATATTTGTAAAATTGAATTTCTTTTTATTTTTATCTAATAAGTATATTCTTATAATAATTTGGA
>APFE030588058.1:37718-52064 GCA_000404065.3 Pinus taeda | reverse complement strand
ATGACTCAATCATTAATATACAGATAGTTGGGGTTTTTAGCGAGATGCTTTCCCCGGGATACATACTGTGTTTGTGTGTGAATGCTCTTGATGTTTTATTGTTATTGATGCTGCTATATTGATGATCAAAGTAGAGGAGCTTATGTATTGTGTATGTTTTCCACAATAGTACATGATCAGGATAATCTCCATTGAATATGTGTTAAATTATTCAAAATTTCTACAATTATGGTCATTTCAAAACAAATATCAATACATAAGTATGTGATGGAAAGGGACAAATATGCAATGATAAAGGTGTGAATATGAAACATGCAAACAAGTATGGTGGATATAAGCAAACATAGTGCATGCGATGCAAAAATCATAAGCTAAGTCCTAATGGTAGTGAGTATTAAAAACTCTAACATACAAACAATTACAAACTATGATGCAACATAAAATAAGTGTCAAAGGAATGTACAAAGGATAGCATGGTCATAAGTAAATGAACCATGATGCATTAAGTAACACAAGTGGCAGCCAAAATAAAAAAATGAAAGGTCAGCTAGTCAAATCAAGCAGCAAGAAAATGGTAAAAAACGTTTCAAAGGATTGAACATTTTTTGCGTATGTTTTCCTTCATCATCATAGCTAAAACCAGCTCAGAATCGAGGACAATAATGTTTATTCATCCATAGCCCAAGAAAACATGAAAAGAACCCTGACTAAAAGAGAAATACATAGAGAGAAAAATGCAGAAAGTGAGGGGAATTGCGTGGAAGAGAAGAACCATGCATAGTAGAGAAATTGTGTGAAAAATTGCGTGGAATTGCAAGGAGGGATTGGAGGAACTCCGTGGAGAATAAGGAGAAGCATTTTTAAAGGAGAGAGTGACTGAGATTTCCTCTGCGCTGAGCTAACATTTCTCTCCAACAAATCCCAGAAATCATGCAGTGATAAGGAAGAATCAATTCCGAGGTCTTCTCAACAACAACAAGATTTAGAAAAATGGGTTTAACTTAAGATTTTTTTTCAAATGTGTCATAATGAGAGAGAATTAAACATGATTTGCAAAACAGTGAGAGATTTTTTTATTTTATTTATTTATTTTTCAGTGGAGATTTTTGTTTTGGGTCTTTTACATAATAAGAGTTTTCATTCAGTTTACAAACAAAGGATTTTGTTTGGATACCATTTTCAATAGAAGATGGGGAAATTGAAGACTTATAGGCATAGGAAATAATCTCAATTTTTTTCAAAGCTACAGAGATCTCGTAAGTACATTTACCATGATTTGTATCCAAAGATTGCACGAATAAGGTCAAATTTATATATTTTGCTTGCTATATTCATAATGCGTTTATCTAATAGACAAGGCAATATTAATTTGTACACAGAGCAGATGAAAATGGTAATGAAAATTGAACCTAAGGACTTCAAGATAGATAAATGGAGTAAGGATACAATGGAGAAACTATACCAAGAAGGGCTAATGGAGTTTCTTAGGAAGTTCAATGGTCACAATGATAAAATCACACAGGAGTTAATAGAGCATTTTGAACATGGACAAACTAGAGTTGGTGAACTTTCTATACCATTGAACCCAACCTTTCCTTCTCAGCCATTGGACCTTCCTTTGATAGGAGAAGAGTATCATAAGGGTCTGCATTTTAAGGAGAAGTGGCGGACACTTTTCCTGGAGAAACCAAGGAAGGGATCCTTTGACAAGACAAAAGGAATTAAAAGAGATTGGCTCAGAGAACCATGCTCAGAATTAGTTTTGATTATCCAGAAGTATTTCACTTGTGATAATCGGTACAATGTGGTATATCTCTATCACATTAAATTGCTTCAACATATAAAAGGAGACTGTAAAATCAACTTACCTTACTTCTTTTCAAAGGGCTTAACTAAAATGATAGAGAATGTCAAAAACAAAATAGAAGCTAAAGAAGCCAATATTTGTCATTGTGGGTTAATCAAGATACTTGTTGAGTATCAGGTTAAGAACAAAGGGATATCTTGGAAGGATTTTTTGGTTGCACATCATTTTGAAGAAAAAACAACAGGAAATGAGGAGAAGTTTGAACAGTTACATGTCACAAGAAGTATCATGCATTCTCCTTTGTATCCTAGGAAGAGATTGAAGAAAAATCAAGATGATACTATGATAGAGAAAGAAAAATCCTTTTTTTTTTTTTTTCCATTCCTAGGAGATCTAGAAGAAAATCATAAGAAGAACCAAGTAATGAAGGAAAAGATTTAGAAATTGAAATCATTGAAACTGAACCTCCACAAACATCAAAGAAAATTGATGAGATTGTGCAGAGATTAGAGGAGGAAGTTCAGGAAGAGCCCATAGAGAAAGACTCATATTTTTAGGATGTTTGGGTAGAAGCCACCTCATCTCATTCACATGCCAAATATGCAAGGGAAGAATCTAAAGAATTGCACAATGAAGAATATCTTAAGAAAATAATAGAGTTGACAACTGTGCTGGAAGATAACAAGATCATGGAAAGACACTTGAAAAAGGAAAACAAAATGTATGAAGAAAACAATAGCAACATAGTCAAGGAGAATAAGAAAAATAACAAGCAGGTTAAAAGAATTGATACCTAGAATATGCTGATCTCCAAACAATCCTATAGATGTCTAAAAGAGAAAAAGTTATGGCAGTGCAAATATGAAAAACAAAAGTAAAATTTGTCATTTACAAAGTAGAGGAACATGAGGGTATTGATATTATCCTTCGAGCTGCACAAGAAGAAGCTATAGGTTCAGGAACAATAGGGGCATCATCACTCAGGAGATCCAAACAAAGAAAGCAAACATGAAGACATGCTTGAACATCAGCAAGGGGGAGATGTTGGCCCTCAATTTTGGTAATTTTTGCCTATCCTAAATCCATTCATTTACCACCATATTCCATATTATTTCACTTATATATGCTTCATTTTAGTCCTATTTTTCATATTCAGGTAACTAAATCAAGTTTTTCAATTTTTAGATTTTTTTTGTGAAAATTGGGTTTTTAGAGTAAATTTGGATTGCATTAAAAATTCTTGTAATAACTCCATTAAAGTCATATGTGTAGGACACATGGGTGAGATTTGAGTTCATATTTGGAAATATTGGGAACCACAGGTGAAGGAACAACTATTGGTTCGGTCAAACTGAGCAAACACAGGCACGATCAACATTGGTCAAACTTGACTTGTCATTCAGAAATCCCCAGTAAAAAGGGGCAGATTTCTTATTTTGTGGGATTTTCCTAATTTTGTGAACCAGATTTGATGAGTTCAACCTGTATGGATAGATTAGGATAGATAGGTCTGTTATAGCCATTATAACAATTTTTGTTTATGATTTTCCTATTTAACCACAGTTCATGAACCATTCAAAGTGTGTAATTTTGTATTAAGACTATTGGAGACTTTTGAGATAATTTGAAGAATCAGTTCCATTATTCTATTGTTGTTCATGCTGTGAGTGTTTTATCATGTTAGCGAGTTCTTCAAGTGTACAAGACAAGGTTGGAGGCCCCCCCATACCAAGCTAAGTACACTTTGGTTAAATTTTATATAAATTAGCATAGTTTTGATTCGATATTTCTTGTTTCGGTTTTATGATTCAATTGTTTAGATGTGTTGTGACTTCTGTATGCTTTCTGGATGATTTTGGTTTAAGATATAATTTGCATATGAAAGGAAAAACAAATATTTAAGCTAAATTCTCTTTCTATTATATTATGAATCACAACTAAAAATCATCCTTTTGCATTTCTTGAATTCCAGTTTATGATTTGATGCAACAGTAATGTTGTTGGAGTAGAACTGTGAGGAAGGACAACCAAGATATCATAAGTTAGGAGTATTTCTCTTTAGTTTCTCTTCTTGGGGACAATAATGTGAGGAAGCACAACTAGGACCTCCTAAGTTAGGAGCCCCTTCCTTTTCTTACTGCATCTTTTTAGTTTCTTTAAATTTGGAACTTATTTGTAATATGCACTTCCTTTAACCTTTGAGCCTTGCCTTCTGAAATTGATTTTACCTGAAATCCATATATTTTGGACATGATTCCAAGTCTACAAACCCGGACTGACAAGTAAAACACCTGCATTAGTTTGCTTAGTAAATTGACTTGACACCTTTCAACAAGCGCTCAAAGACTCTGCGTTGTGGTCACGTTGGGTGATAAAACCATAGGCCAAAGCCTTAAAGTTAGCGCCCCCTCCAACTGTCGGCTATGTTCCGCTCCTTCCATGGTTCTATGTGCTATGGGTGACGACCGTGTCTAAGGGTCGGGGCTAATTCCCGAGTCCTTGGCTCTCTCCACAATACTTTTGTGGTGTGGGGTGTAGCCAGGGGCTAGGGCTTTGTCCTAGCCCCCTCCCCCAAATGCACGCTACATAGGCTTTTTATATGTGTTGTGAACTATGATATACAAGAACCAACGCACAACCTATTAGTAAGGTTCTTGAGTGCTAAGTGGGAGGTCTCCTATTTGATCCTTGTGGGGGTTGCTTGGCCCATAGACATAAAATTGTAGACCAACCTTGGGAGGTCACGTGGATTCCCATCACTGGACCATGTGGCTGCCACCCATTGGCCACGAACCCACCAATCAAAACACATAAAACTTTGACCAATGCAGTGAGGCCAATTGGTAGCCTGCAACTAGCCCATAAAAACCAAAAAAATACAGTTAACCTGCCCAATTGCCATTTTTTTGCATGTTTGGGAAAAAGGTCAATGGACAATAACTTGAGCATCTAGGGCTGGATTGAGGTGAAATGAACGTCGTTGGATTTAGAATGACAGGCACTTCGATTTGGCACCAATTTCAAGAAGTTCTAGGCACTTTCATTTTCAAGCATAAATTTGATCACCTGATCAATTTGGGTTTCCAGTTGTTAAAAAGGAATGACAACCCATACACAATTTTTTCCAATATAACCTCCATCCCCTATTTCTTTATTTCTCCTTCACAGAATTTCATTGATCTCAGTTTTGATGGTGCCTCTAAAGGAAACCCAAGATAGGTAGGTACTGGGGGTATCTACAAGACTCTAAATTCCCAACCACAACATATTTATGCTCAATCCTATGGGATAGATAGGAATAACATGGAACGAGGACTCCAATAGTGGTACAAAGGATACAAATTAATCCAAATCCACGAAGATTTCCAACTAGTCATAACAACTATCACAAAGCTACTCCTTAGACACTTGCTAGACAGGGCCATTCACAGTTGGCATCTAAAGACAATGGTCACAAACATTCGGGATTTGTTATCCAAGTTTCACTATGTAATTCCCCTACACACATGAAGGGAAGGAAATAAGGTGGAAGACTATCTTGCCAACTGGGGTTGCCAGCAAGAAAATCTTGTCATTGATGTTTCATGGGAGGATAGTAAACAATTGGTTGACTTTGATGAGATCAGTCAATTGATATCCTAGGACAAGAAGAGCATACAACAATCCCCTCCCCGATGGGGGTGATAGTTGTTGTAAACTCTCTGGTAGCGAAATATCGTCTCTCCGACAAGAATACAATATAACACTCATATTAAATGTTCATGCTTTCTCTTACCATGCATGTCCTCCTTTCGACACAAACTTTGGAGTTTTATGTTAAGTGGTATGGGCCCTCCAAGATAATCCTCATGGCTACTGTGTGGTTGGGATGGATCATAGGTACAATTTTTCTCCTCACTCATTTCAGTCTATTAGTTGTTGTAAACTCTCTGGTAGCGAAATATCATCTCTCTGATAGGAACACAATATAACACTCATATTAAATGTTCATGCTTTCTCTTATCATGCATGTCCTCCTTTCGACACGACCTTTGGAGTTTTATGTTAAGTGGTATGGGCCCTCCAAGATAATCCTCATGGCTACTGTGTGGTTGGGATCGATCATAGGTACAATTTTTCTCCTCACCCATTTCAGTCTATTAAATGCACATCCCCTGAGCATTATATCCTCAAATGCTTTGGGATTGTCACACTACTTCATTCCTTTTGTCTATAGAAAAATGGGGTCCTCCTATTATGGTGGACTGGCTATCACTTGGGATATCCTTGACAAGTGAATTTGATCCATTTATGATTCCATCATGCATTCTTGGATTGAAATGCGGAGTCTCAGACCCTTCAGGGACACTTGGTCATCGACTTGCGGCATCAACAACCCTCTCTTAACTCTCTTTCTCAGGTATTCAATGCAGAAGATATCGTATAAAGAACCCACAAAGTTTGCATGGTAGCGTAACTCAGGTAGTTTGTTTGTAAATGAACGTGGTTCTTGTTGTTCTGTGGATTATGATTTAGCTCCAAGATGGTGGTTCCACCACTGAGGAGTGGCACTATCTCAAGGTATATTCCACATCTGGTTGTCTCCTCCCTGTTTGTGAAATCTCCCTATATCTTGTCACTCTCACTCAAATTTGCATCCTAGGTCTCTGGGTAGGTGTAATCAGCCATGTTATTCATATTACTTTTGCATAACATGGGGTTAGGCCTAGTTTTTGAGTTGGTTTTCATTCTTTCTACGACTTCCCTGCAAAGCTCCTATCCAACGTCTCATTCAATTGCTCGGTTCTCATCTGTGGGGTTTGGTATACATGTACCTTTTCAATTTGGTTTTGAAATAGTTTGTAAGGGTTATTAGTACCTTGCAATCCTCTCTATTGCTCAGGTCCAGGTTATATTTTTAGTCTACAGTCTTCCCGAACATATCAAGGTGTTTCACCTACTTGTGTGTCTTGGGGTACATCAATGTTTCTCCATTTTAACAACTCATACATGATTTTGGGTCTCCCTTAACAATTATATTGCCCTACAATCCTTTAACATCAACCTCTCCTTTCTTGTTTTCAATTGTGTTAGCATTCACATCCACTCTTCCTTCCCCCGCTATAATTATTTCCAACATTTTTTGTAGTCAGTAGTAGTCATGGACTTTGTGTTTTGCAGGGAACTCATGGTGCATAGGAAATGACAATTTACTCATTGAGGAGGCGCTGCAGGGCCTTCTTCATGCAGGGATCAACGAATTTTTGGATGGGAGTCCATCGCCAACTTTTTCGAGGTTACTCCATTGGCAGTCAGGAAGAAAATTTGAAGCTGGAAGGTAGAGAATTCAGAGGTTGACAATACTTTTTTGACTCTGAGATAAGTGGAAGCTATCTCAAATAGGTTCCAGACCTTGGAAAATTCAAGAAGATATGCTTTCACTTTTTTCACTCCATCACCCTTCATCGCCAGTTGAAGATTTTGTTAAACATGGTCATTAGGGATTTACAAATTGATAACTACAAAATATTTGTAGGACATGAATATATAAAGAGCATTATGAGAGACATCAAATACAACGTGGATGATATAACAGTAAGGCTGAATTGGGTAGAAAGATATATTTTTTCAGGTTTTGACACTCAATCAAAAGGCCAAGATGAAGAGGAAGAAACTATCAATGTAGTCCCTCTCAATTCCATTTTTGTTGACTCTTCTCTACCAGAGAATAATTCCCATGAAGTTGGCTCTCTAGGATCTACAATCATCATCCTTGACTAGTCTTCTTATATTTCTGTTTTACTACCTATGTGTCTTTGGTATCTATGTTGTTCATTGTTTGTTATACTTTCTAGTACTTATCTTAGATTTTCTAAATGAAAAGTTTTGTATATGGGGAAGATAGGAAGATGAACAATTACAATGTCTCCCTATTTTCTGGGTCATATAAGTCTACAATGGCCCAAATTTTGGTTTCTATGACTAGGGTCTTTGGTATCAATCTCAATTTCAGTGTCTTGAATGCTCTTAGCAGTAAAAATTCATGTAATATCCTTGGTTCGCAAGAGTGATACAAGAAAAAATTAAAAAAAGAAAATAAAAGAAAGGAATGTGTTAAAATAGCAATAAGAAATTCCAATTAATTTGTCCTTGAATTAAATTGTGAATTAAATTGAAATTCTATTCTCATAGCAACTTGTAATAGTTGATTAAGTTAAATTGACTTAATTGACTTAGTAAATTTGAGTAGGAAGTCTATCTAGAGTCATGTAGAGTGATCCATAAATTTTAGGGGCCTAGGTTGAGTTCTTTTGAGTTGTAATTAGATATCCCAGTCTAAGTGAGTTATAGTCATTAAACTAGTTCTAACTGTTAGAGGAACTAATAGAGGTCTAGTAGTGGAGTAGTGCATCAATGCATCACCAGTACCACACTAGTTAATTTAAGATTCACTCATAAATAACTCATGCATGTTAGTGCAGAGGAAGACCCAGTTAAGATTAGAGTTCATGGATAATGTACTATCAGTTGTATAATTTTCAGGGTTTTATAGATGGTGCATGCAATCAGTTGAGGACCTTTGTTTGGATTGCGCAGTTATGGAGAGTGGATTTCCCAATTAAATATGGGATAATTCCCATAGGGATTATGAAAGGAGGTAGGGGATTGGCAGGCAACGGAATTGGCTAAGTGTTGGCTTGAGCTGGCTTGTGAGGTAGAGAGTTAGATTGTACTAGTGCAAGAATTGTTCAAGATGAACAAACATTGTATTTTATTCTCAGATCTTCTGGTTAATAAAATATAGATATTCAGGGTTTTTAGCAGTTTCTTTCCTAGAGAAATATTGTGTTATGCAGGATTGATATTATTCCTTTCTACTTATTATTTTCATTGATGAATTTTAGTTTTTGCTGAAGAAGTAGAGTAGACTCATGTATTGTGTTTTAGCATATCACATAAGTTATTGAATCTAGAGTAAAAATATACATCGTATAAGAGAGACAATATAGAAGAGGATAATTCGATTTTTGTGTGTAGATAAAATCAAATTTGCAAGTTCATACTTCATAGTAGAATATGACATTCTACGATTTGCGACTTGAGTATGCCTTGGAGGGTAACTCGAATTACATAGCTTGGAAGGATAGGATGGAGGAAGTGCTAGAAGAAAATGGCCTCAAGGAATTCATAGATCATGACATTCATAAGCCTCCAACATCGGATGCTAAAGATCTCGATGAATGGAGAAAGTGTGTGGAAAAAAGCGAGAAGAATTATCCTGTAAGGAGTTCGAGACCACATTGTCTCGAGTCTCCATGGTAAGGATAATCCATACTCAATGTGGAAGGCATTGACATACCTGTTTAAAAATAGCAGTGACCATAGGAAGTTGGCATTGAAGGACAAATTCAGAAAGGTAAATATGGAGAAGGGCGACTCAATTCCGTAGTACTGGACCAAGTTCACTCATTATTGGGATGAGCTTGGAAGTGTGAGGATTACTATTGCCGAAGACGATATGGTGAGCCTAGCTCTTCTAGGACTTCCCAAGAGATGTCACAATTACCAAGACTCGGTTAATGGGAGATAGAAGCTACTAGATTGGGAATGTTTGTGGTTAGATTTTGTATAGGAAGAGATTCAAACGAACACCAGAGACAGATCCTCATCAAAGATTGATGATGAGGAGAATTGTATCTTAGCGGGTAAGGAAAAGAAAGGGAAGGGGAAGTCATCCCATTCCAAATTAGATTCTTGTCAGGGCAGCAAGAAGAAGGACATGTCGAAAGTCAAGTGCTTTCATTGTCATGAGTTGGGACATTTTTCCACAAAGTGTCTGCTCAAAAAGGTCGGTAAGAAGCCCTCAAGAGGAGTGGTAGGAAAGTCTCTTTCCTCACAATTCGAACTAAACTTTACCCTCATGGCATGTATGGTGTCATTGATGATGGGCCGTGTATGGTACTTGGACAATGGAGCTTATTTCCACATGATTGGTAATAAAGAGCTCTTCAGCAACTTGGAGGAGAAGGATATCCAAATGCACATTGAGATTGGTGATGACGAGAGGTATAGTGTTACTGGGCTTGGTACAGTTACCTTTCAGAGGGAGTCAGGTTCTCCCCTCACTTTGTGGGATGTTATGTATTTTTCTAGTTTGAAGAAGAACTTGGTATATGTTTCCATGTTGGAGGATAGAGGCTATGATGTGATATTTAGTAAGGGAAATGTGTTCCTTCGTCACATAGCCACGGGCTAGGTGAAGAGGATAGGGGTTAGAGTGAAGAATATCTACAAGTTGGAGGTAGAAGATTGTTCTTCCTTGAGCATGAAAGCAGAGAAGGTGCAGAGCCGAGACATCAGTGAGTTGTGGCACAGGAGGTTGGGTCACTTGCATCATGGCACTTTGAAAATAAGGCAACAAATTTATACCGGTCTTCCCAAGGGTACAGTTGAGCAGGTTGACACATGAAAAGGGTATATAATGGGAAAGTACACCAAGGCTTCCTTTCATGACAAAAAAAACCAAGCATAGGCGATCCTCGATCGAGTCGACTTAGATGTGTGTGGACCATTCTTGACATCATCCACGGCACAGGTATTATGTTATATTTGTTGATAATTTTTCTCGTAACCGTTGGATCTTCTTCATGCAGAAGAAAGATCAAAATTTTGTAGAGTTTTGTGAATTTAAGCATTGGTTGAGAAATATACTGACAGGAAGGTTAAAGCTATCAGAAGTGTTAAAGATGGAGAGTATGTGTCGAACGAGTTTAAAAATTTATGTGCAACAAAAGGAATTTGACGAGAGTTGATGGCACCTCATAACCCACAAAAGAATGGGGTGGCTGGAAGGAAAAATAGAAGCATAGTAGGAGTAGCACAGTCGATGTTGCATGATCAAGGCCTACCACTACACTTGTGAGTTGAGGCATGCAACACAAATATTTATTTGCAGAACAGAAGCCCTCATCAAATTCTTGGGTACGCTGAAAGATGATTTTTCAGGGAAGAAACCAGATGTGGGTCACTTCAATCTTTTTGGTTCATCAGCCTACTTCCATGTAACCAAAGATGCATGGAAGAATCTTGAGCCAACAACAGAGTTGGGGATATTTGTGGGGTACACTAATACACCTCATAACTATCGGGTGTACTTGCCGACCAACAAGATGACAATGGTTCACATGGATGTAAAATATGATGAAGAGAAGGCCATGAGATGTTCCCTTGAGAGGGAACTTCAACTACATGTGGTTGAGGAGATTTTATCTCCTAAGGAGGAACCTTAGATTGATGTTGAGAAGTCACATGCAGAGGATCAGGGAGTGGAGACACCCACTCATGTAGAGTCTTCGAGAGATGGGAGAACACGCACCAGAGAGGGTGACAGGTTATTGCATGATATGAGAGAGAATGTGGGAGCACCCACACCACAACACAGGAAGAGTAAGTTACCAGAGAGGTACACTAGATACATGGCTCTTATGAGAAGATGTGTTGAGACTGATTCATCCTCTTTTGAGGAAGAAGTGCTGCAATTGGTTTGGGTTGATGCCATGGTTGAGGAGTATGACTCCATTGTCAGGAACAATGTTTGGGATGTGGTCCCAAGATCGCCAGACAAGTCAATGGTGAGTTCCTGATGGCTTTACAAGGTAAAGAAAGTAACCTATGGTAGTGTGGAGAAACACAAGGCTAGGTTTGTGGCCTGAGGATTTTCTCCAGTGGAGGGAATTGATTACGATGAGACATTTTTTCCTGTTTCAAGGTACTCATCAATCAAATCCATTTTGGCACTATAAGCATAGATAGGATGGAAGATACATCAGATGGATGTAAAGACAACCTTCCTTAATGGCATGATTGAGGAAGAGGTGTTTATTAAGAAATCTGAAGGTTTTGAGACCTTTGACTGAGAGTCACATGTGTGCTGACTCAAGCAAGAATTGTATGGGCTAAAACAAGCACCCCGTGCTTAATACACCAGGATCGATAACTACTTCACCAGGTTGGGCTTCACTAAAAGTGAAACAGATGCAAAATTTTACCATATTATGGTTGAAGGTAAATTGTTGATTATTGTTTTATATGTCGATGATTTGATTCTGACAAGTGATGATAAGCTGATCAAGTCCTGTAAAGAGGACCTTGCAAGAGAGTTCGAAATGAAGGACTTAGGACTCATGCACTACTTTCTCGGCATGGAATTATGGTAAGGTGATGAGAAAATTTTTGTCTCTTAGGGAAATTATGTCAAAGAGATACTCAAACAGTTTCACATGGAGAGAAGTAAACCCATGGAGACTCCTCTAACACGTAACTAGAGGAAGGAGGATGCTACGTCTGATGAAATAGTGGAAGCCACTATTTATAAAAATTTTGTGGTTTCACTCATGTATTTGGTGAACACATAACCGGACATGTGCTATGCAGTTAACCGACTTAGTCAAGCGATGGTTAAGATGACCAAGTTGTATTGGAAGGCAACCAAGAATGTGTTGAGATACCTCAAAGGCACTACTCAATATGGTTTATGTTACAAATGGACAGAGGGAGTGAAGCTTCAAAGCTTCACTGATGAAAATTGGGTCAGGAGTCCATCTGATAGGAAGAGCACATCAGGAGGGATCTTTAGTATTGGGTCAGCAATTGTTTCTTGGTAAAACAGGAAATAAAGATTAGTTGCACTCAGTTCAGCAAAAGCAGAGTACATGGCTGCTAGTCAAGCAACTTGTGAGGCTATCTAGATGAGGAAGATTTTGGTTGGTTTGTTTGGTCAGCAGATGGATCCAACTGTGATTTAATATGACAATAAGAGTTGCATCAAACTCTATGAAAATCTAGTTTTTCATGATCGGTCCAAGCATATTGATATCTAATATCATCATCTTCAAGATTGTGTGCACAGGAGAATTATGTACTTGGAGTACATTCCCACATAGGAGCAGGATGCAAATATTTTGACAAAGGATTTGTCAAGATGCAAATTTGAGTTTCATAGAGATAGGATTGGGGTAGCTAATAATCCCTTTCTTATTGAGAGGGAGTGTTAAAAATAGCAACAAGAAATTCCAATTTAATTTGTCCTTGAATTAAATCGAAATTATATTCTTATAGCAATTTGTAATAGTTAATTAAGTTAAATTGACTTAGGAAATTCAAGTTGGAAGTCTAGATAGAGTCATGTAGAGATGATCCCTAAACTTTAGGGGCCCAAGTTGATTTCTTTTGAGTTTAACTTACTATAGAGTCTAACTAAATTATAGTCAATTAAACTAGTTCTAACTGTTGGAGGAACTAGTAGAGGTTTAGTAGTGGAGTAATGCACTAGTGCATCACCAGTACCACACCACTTAACTGAAGATTCACTCATAAATAACTCATGCATGTCAGTTCAGAGGAAGACCCAGTTGAGATTATAGTTCAGGGATAGTGTACTATCAATTGTATAATTTTTTGAGTTGTACAGATGGTGCATGCAATCAGTTGAGGACCTATGTTTGGATTGCACAGTTATGGAGAGTGGATTTCCCAATTAAATATGGGTTAATTCCTTTAGGGATTGTGCAAGGAAGTAGGGGCTTGATAGGAAGCAGAATTGGCTAAGTGTTGGCTTGAGCTGGCTTGTGAGGTAGAGAGTTAGATTGTACTAGTGCAATAATTGTTTAGGACGAACACACATTGTAGTTTCTTCTCAAATCTTTTGGTTAATGCAATATAGATAGTCGGGGTTTTTATCAGTTGCTTTCCCCAGAGAAATATTGTGTTATGTGCGATTGATATTATTCCTTTTCTGCTTATTGTTTTCATCGATCAATTTTGGTTTCTACTGAAGAAGTAGAGTAGATTCTTATCTTGTGTTTTATTATATCACATAAGTTGTTGAATCTATAGAGCGATCATGCCCAAATACTTGAAATGACAAATTTACATGGTTATGACATACACAACCTATCACTTTACAATTCTAAATAAATTTTTTAGGAAATGAGTACTTTTACGCGATAAAAAGTCCCATTAGAAAATGACATTGAGGAATCATCATTCTTTGATTTGCATGTATTATATGGAACTAAGTATTCTTCCTCTTTTGAAGATATCTTCATTTTTGTTTTTTTTCCTGTTTTAAATTTATAAGGTTGTAATCAATAGCAAATACTATAACTTCCTTCATACACGGGATCTTCACAAATATTGTGAATCTGAAATATGCAGCTAAATATTCTTGCTTTAAGAACTAGTGGGTTTTGAAAGTAGCTTCATTTTTTTTTCATATCTTAAATTTATAAGGGTTATTATCATAACAAAGATTATAGCTTCATTCATACACGTGATCTTCACAAATATTGTGAACATAAAATTAATTGAGTTTTGGTGCTACTATTACTATAATCAATGTGATCCATGTACTTGAAGACAAGGTTGAATCTTGCAGGAAAGGAAGCAAGTATGGATAGGTTTTAGGGAAGCATGTTAGTTAACATTATGCACCTATCGACATAACAATGTTTGAATATATTATTTAAATTAAAATGATTAAAATTTGATTTATATATTTC
>APFE030588058.1:3102-29345 GCA_000404065.3 Pinus taeda | reverse complement strand
AGAACTCTTTAAAACTCCAGTCAACACTTTATTGTATTTAATAGTTAGTTAAATAGTTGATAGGTGTCATTAGAGATATTTATCGAGTCATCAAATTCCCCTCATGCTGGAGGAGGAAGCTCGAATTAGTTAGAATAAGGATTCTATATATAGCCGAAACAACAATGTAATGAGGGTTGGAAATTTTATAACAGAGTATTGTTTTGGCTTATGTAAAGACAGAGTTCAGTAATATAAGTTGGCTGCTTTTCTTCTCAGGATTCATGAAGGATTTCCATGTTCTGAATAAGTGATTTTATTCTTTCCTTAATGTCTTTTACAGTTGCATAGATGTGTAATCACTCAGAATTCACTGATTGTGCTCTGATTTCCTGTATGCATTTATGAACTGTGGTTTTATATGAGTTGTGTTCTGAACATCCAAATGCATAATGCCCTAACTTCTATGTAAAGGCAGTATCATTGTTTACTGAAGTATGATTGACTCCATAGGCCCAATGGAAACTTATGTAATGTTTGTCCAGCCTTCATATTTGTCAATGTTATTCCACAAGAGTTCACCATCTAATTATTAGTCAAAATCAATAACCCTTTGAGAGAGCCCTCTCAGGAAGGAGGCTAAGCCTTAGTCAAAAGATTGGTTTGAAACAGTTACTTGAAGTCTTCCTGGTTTGCAGCCTTCCAGGGCTTGATTTTGAGATAACATCGTTGATGATAGCGGGCGAAAGTCTGATGAGTGTTGGGGTAATTGCAGGAAAAAAGACCCTCTGGCTGACAGACTCCGAAAGGAATTTCTAAGTAGGAACTTAGTGGATATCATGCCTGAAATATTGATGCCTACTTGGGATAACAGCAGGACGGGAAAGCCTACATTGCAAAAAGGATCGATCGCTTTATTATCAATGCTAGCATCATTGCCAAATGGGGAATGCCGTTTTTTCTTATTGGGAATGATTTCACCTCTGATCATAGGCCTATATTCCTTGAATGGAGGGGAAAGGACTATAGGATGGGTTATTCTTTTAAATTCAACAGGATCTGTTTAGAAAACAAATCTTTCAATGAATCTATAACAAAAAAGTGGAAGGAACTACAAGAATCTGACATGGCCCTGATCACAACTTTTCGGGAAAAGATCCAATGTCTGAGGGCTGTAGCAAAGGACTGGCAAATCCGGAAAAAAAAAGAGGGATAAATAGGAGCTGAAAGACATCCAAAAGGAGATAGAAATTTTTATCAACTTAACAAACCCAGATTTCCTGTCCTTTGAGCAAAAGAATCATATTAGAAATCTGGAGAAAAAGAAACAAATGCTGTTGCTTAGGGAAGAGGCTTCATGGAGGCTCAAGAGCAGAGCGATTTGGCTCAGGGAGGGGGACCGGAACTTGAAGTTTTTCATAATTTTGCAAACGCTAGAAGAAGGAAAAACTCTATCTGGAAAATCGAAGATGGTAATGGAGGGTTCTATTTCTCTCAGCATGATATCTCTATAGAAGCTACAAGGTTCTTTCAGAATCAATATAAAAGGCAACAGGGTAGCATTAATGATATCTTATGGGCTCTGGATTCGATGCCAGAAATGTTCGATGAGGTAGCAAATGATAATTTCTTTAAGCCGGTTACGGAAGAGGAGCTCCAAGCTGTTATAAAAGCTTTCAAAAAGGATAAAAGTCCCGGGCCAGACGGATGGCCAATTGAATTCTTCTCTCATTTCTATGATATGTTTAAAGCGGATTTGCTGAGGATGGTGGAGGCTTCCCGTATGTCTGGAAATATTCACAGTGCCTTATCTTCCACGTTCATTGCTCTTATCCCGAAAAAAGATCGATCATACTCTTTTCATGACTACAAGCCTATTGCTTTATGCAATATATTGTTTAAAATCATCTCAAAAATTATAGCAGTGAGGATGAAGCCTGTTCTTAACTCCTTTATTACAAAGGATTAGCACGTGTTTCTAAAAGACCGGAACATATTGGATGTTGTAGCCATGACTCAGGAATGTTTATTCTCAATGTTGTCAAACAATATTGATGCGGCTATTCTAAAGATAGACCTGAAAAAAGCTTATGATTGCGTCGACTGGGGCTTCTTAAGAATCTTACTGGAAAAAAATTGGGCTGAGATCACAAAGTGTCAACTGGATAATGGCGTGTGTCGAAAATGTTAAATATTCAGTCATTATAAATGGAATTCCATCATCGTTTTTCCTAGCGGAGAGGGGACTTCGACAGGGCTGTCCCCTCTCCCCTCTGCTATTTATATTGGCAATGAACTCACTCAGCTTACAGATCAACAAAGCTGTATCAGAACGAAGATGTAGGCCGATCAAGATCTGCAAGGATACTTTCCTATCTCACAATCTTTTTGTCGATGATGTTCTCATTTTCGCCATGCTCTGGAGGGCAACCTGGAATTGCCTTAATGATATCCTTGAAAAGTTTCAGACGACATCCAGACTGGTTATTAACAGGGACAAATCTATGTTGTATCACAATGAGTCAAATATGGAGACCGTTTTATGGATTGCAGCTCTGATCGGCATCAACCAGGCATTGATCAAAGAAGGTATCAAATATTTGGATTTTAACCTGAAAGCTAAAGGTAATTACAAACAGGTTTGGCAATGGATAATCGATCGCTTCTACAAAAAATTTATGGATGGGAGTCGAGATTCCTCTCATTAGCTGGCAGATTTATCTTGGTACAGGCAGTTTTATCTCAATTGGCGGTTTATTGGGCCCATCTTTACCTTCTTCCCGCCTCTGTTATTAACAAAATGTGCTCTTTAGCTGCCAATTTTTTATGGGGAGGAAGATCTTATCAGTCCAAGTTTCATTTAGTAAAGATGGAATCTATCTCTAGGCCGAGAAAGGCAGGGGGCTGGGGTCTTTTACATATGAGGACATTCGGGAAAGCCCTTCTTTGTAAATCTCTTCATAGAGGTATCTTTGGTGAGGGTCCGTGGAGCAAAGTTATCAAAATGAAATATTTAAAAGGAAGAAGTATGGAGTATTGGTACAGAAGGAAATCATTGGGCATTAAAAGGGGTTTTGCTATATGGCTAAGCTTCAGGAAATTACAGCCTTTTTCATGGAAAATTTACGTTGGAAGATTTTCTCGGGCTCAAGCATCCTCATTGGGTTTGATTCAATAGTCAATAGTTTGGTTCACCCTATCTCTCCTAGATTGGTATCTTTCTTCCACTCAAAAGGCATTTTTACGTGGGATAAGCTGATTAAATCATGGTCATTCACATCTCCTGTTTGGAAGGAAGGGGAGGACCTTCATTTGCCTCTCTCCATACGTCCCCTTTGGATGTCTGTTGTACATATCCTTAATGGCTTGGGGATTCATCGTACAGGCACAAGGGATGTTCTGGCATGGGCTCTTCCTCGATCTTCTCTGCCTATTCGAGTAAAGGATTTATATGCATCAATGTCTTCAGGCCTTTCTCGTAACTCTGATCGGATCTTTCCTCCTAGCCTATGGAAGGTGGCATGCCCTCTCAAAATGATTTTATTCTCGTGGCTGGTCTTTTGGAACAGGAATCTTACATGGGAGGTCCTTCAAAGGAAAGGATGGTAGGGTTCGGGCAGATGCGCCATGTGTCGGAATGCGGCCAAGTCTAATCTTCATATGTTCTTCCAATGTGCTTCATCTCTCCATATCTGGTATGAACTTTCATTGTCTTTTGGTTTTCCTTACCGCGTCTTCTCCTCTGTACAAGATGGTTTCAAATGGTGGAGCGAGCAGAGTTCATCTTGGCGAACCTTGTTTGTCCTTGTCAGCTGGTTCTTATGGAAATGGAGGAATGATCATATCTTTCAAGATTCAAGGGTGCCTCTGAACTCTTTTCTATTTCGCATACTCGTAAATCATGACCTAAATGGTTGATTTTGGTCCTTGGTCCTCAATATGTGTCTCCTATTGGTGTTTTGTTGATATGTTTTTGTATTTTGTGGCAGTCATAATCTATTGCTAATCATTTCAATATGTCATGAAAATATGTGTTTGAACGGTATATGAAAAATCTGTAAGTATTTGAACTGATAGGATTATATTTTTTGGCATCAGACGATCAGTTGATTGGGCATACCTGATACTTTTAGTATCAAGAATTTGGTTGCATCTTTTCTATGTAGTCAAATCATTATATTTTCTTAATATAATCTATGATAATTTTTTCTCTCTGAAAAAAATACTTATAATTTTAGCAATTACCATCAATTATTCTTTTAAATAAAACAATTTTACAAGATCTAATTTATTATTTAACTATAAAACAATTTGTATCAATTTAATATATATAACATAATAATTATAAAACAATTTGTATCAATTTAATATATATAACATACTAATTAAAAAAAAACTTAGTTTAAAAAATTCATACATTTTGAAATAATTTTTTACTAACCTTATTAGTAACTTATTTTACAAAATACAAACACACTTTACAAAATATAAACATTTCTAAATATTTTTTTCTTTAACCTTATTATAATAATGCTTATTATAATGAACATTGAATCAAAATGTGTTGACACGAAGCACCATATATTAGTTTGAATCAACATGTGTTGACACGAAGCACCATATATTAGTTTTATAAAATAAGCTTTTTAACAAAATTCATTTTTTAATTTAACCTTAAGTGTGACCTTTGTCACATTAGTTTATTAAACATAAATACACATGTTTAGTGTGTATTGCAACTTTTTAATAAAACATCGTATTTTTCAAAATTCAAGAGCATATATATACACATACGTGAGAGATTCTAAAGTATTGGTGTATTTAATTATTTTTAACAACATGTAATAAAAAAACTTTTATTAAAATTTTAGTTATTAATAAAAAAACATTATTAGTGAAAGTACAATTATTTTTTTTAATATTGTGAATGGAGATGAAAAAAGCACTACATTGATGAATAACCACAACAATCTAATTATGGGCAACAATCTACATAGGGAATGCAACAAATATTTTTTTCTAAATTTATTCAAAAATATCACATCTAAGTTTTATGCTTGCAATAAATAACAACGCTATATCCCATGTCATTGGCATTAACCAACACATATATCACGTTGGATCTATGGATGGAATCATTGTGGGACGCCAACCAAAACATCAAAGGACATGCACTAACTAAGGATAGACATAATGATGACACACTTTTAATGCTTTCTCCTCTCAAATCTATTTCTTAGGTCATGCACTACTTCACCTTCCTTTTATAGAATACACGAACTTCAAACTAAAGCCACTAAAATACTAAAGCTTCTCATTTTGTTGAAGCTTCAACAAAATAGTAATAATTTTCAACCACATCTAACATAGAAATGTGGGTTCATGTATCTACTAAAAAATGGTGTGAGAAATGGGTAAAGAGGGTCTGCCCCATATGTTTGTTGATGTTTAAATGATAATGGCACAAAATCACATGTGAAATCTTTTGTATAATTACATTAAGTAAATATATTTGTTTTTCATTTAGTCTAAGTTAGTTCCGCCGCCGCCGCCGCCGCCGCTAAAAAACTATTTTCTAGTTAAAAATGTTTCTTCACCTTCACTTAAACTCTTTTATATTGAATGTGGAGAATAGTGATCCAAATCTCATTTCATTATACTAGTTACAATAATAACACAATGAGCACTTACATACAAATTGTCCAATCCTTTTTGAAAAATATGAAACATTAAACTTTCATAAATATTTTTATAATTTAATGATTTTTTATTTATAATTTCGAATTACATTAGTTTAAATTTTTTATTTATATTAATATAAAACAATGTATTGTAGAAGTGAAAAAGTTGTAATTTACACGATAGAATAAAAATTATAATTATATATAATATTAATTTTAAATTATTTGTTTATATTTTTCAAACCTAAAATAAAATAAAATAAAATTACTTTTCAAAATTTTAAATTATTTAATAACTTCAAAAACTTGAAATTTAGAATATAAAGCTTATTGTATTATTTTGACTTCAAATTTTGAGTTCAAATTTTATGTTATTACAGTGGATTTAGCAACAAATATACAAACACTTTGAAATTTCATAAATGTTAAATAACAAACCTTCAATTATTTTTAGTGCATAAATAATTTTAATTTTTTCAAAATGCTTACATTTTGTTATTATGAAAAGCTTTCAAACCTATCTTATCGTTGTGTCCTTAATTTATAATATTTTATTTATTCTTCTACCCATTTATAATAATTTATATATCTTTCTATCCATCTTAATTTATAATATTTTATTTATTCTTCTATTCATTTATAATATTTTATATATCCTCCTATCCATGTTTTTCATCATGCTATCAATGTTATCATTAAACAATGCTAGTGCAATAGTAGTTTTACATATTTTTATATCATCTTCATCCCTTTTGTTATTGTGAAAAGGCGAAAAGCATGAATGGGCTTCCTTAACATTTAAATATTATTTTATATGAAATTAAATAATTCAAATTATTAAATAAAAAATAAAATTAAACTTAGTTGATTAACTTTCATATGCATAATCAAATAAACTTATTTTATTAACTTTTATATGCGTAATCAAATAAAATCATGGATAAAATTTTAATTTATGATATTTTATATATTTTTTTATCCCTTTTTCATCATTCTATCATTAAATATCACTAACTTTCATATGCATAATCAAATAAAATCATAGATAAGATCTTAATTTATGATATTTTATATATTCTTCTATCTCCTTTTTCATCATTCTATCATTAAATGATATCGTTAGTGCAATAGTAGTTTTACATATTGTTTTACCATCTTCATGACTTTTGTAATTAAATATGGCTAGTACAATAGTAGTTTTACATATTGTTTTACCATCTTCATGACTTTTGTAATTAAATATAGCTAGTACAATAGTAGTTTTACATATTGTTTTATTATCTTCATGACTTTTGTTATTGTGAATGGAAAACATATACATTTAAATATTATTTTAAAATTATATATATATATATATATATATATTAATTATGGCTAATTAAATAAAGAGAATAGTTGCAATATAGTATAGTTGTTTTTTGTTTTGTTTTTTTTTTTCTTTTTACAGTTAATTAATTGATTAAGGAAGTGGTTGTTGTGTATTTAATCATTAGCGTGGAGTTTAGATTTCATTTTTATTCAAGAATCTTCTTTCGCTTCTACATAGCTTTCTTCATACAAATAGTCGTTTGGTCGTTTATTCATTATTAAATCCACTTTTCATTCTTATTCATGAATGCTTTGCACATTTGCAATTTGTCGTTATTGTTGCCTCCACACACACAATGGAAGTCACCTTCACATATCTTCTTCTGCTTCTACACAATTAGTAACAATTTCCCCTCTTGTTCATAATTATTATCTCTTTTGGTTAAAATAAAATAAAATGAAACTATTTATTGCTAAAAGATAACACCTCGCTAAAATCAAATAAAATTAAAGTGTTGCATTACTAATCTAATAACAATAATTCATAACATAGTGTGGAAAGAACTCATTGTGCAGAGATGCAGAGAATCTCCACTTCTCCGCACAATGAGCCATCATCTATATTGACCTTATTGTAAGTTAGAACTAACTATAATCATGATAATCATCTAAGAAACTGCCCAATCCGAATCAGAAACCAGTAAAGGTGAATCATTAATGTGGGGTTCACATTTCATTCTTCTTATCCCACATTTGTAATATGTCATTATTACCAACTCCGCAAATGCACAATGAAATCCACCTTCCAACATCTTATTTCAGTTTTGTGAAGCTTCATTTGCACAACTAGTCGTTTTGTCATTTATTCATTTAAATTGCCTATACTACCGCATTCCACAAAATCTAGATTAATAATAAAATAAATACGCACAACCACCTCTGCACAATTACTTATGCACCCAATAACACCCCTAGTCATTGGAATTTGAAGCTGATATTAATTAATGATTATATATTGTGAAATACATTCCTAAATAAGAATTAAAAAAGGCAATTATAAATTTATTATTTTAATAAACTTTTCACAAAACATTCGCATAAGATCCGCACAGGCATAATGACCTCCACACAACTTCGTCCATACAACTACTTTTGCACTCAATAACATCGTTCGATTAGTTGCATAGATCCTTCCACATGACTACTTCCTTGGTTGCGAAAAAAAATTATTAAATAACAATTAAGAAATACACGTGTATGTTTACTATTTTAATAAACCTTGTAGAAACCTTCCACACATTCATTTGACCATACAACACTTTTTTCTTCACACGTTCCGCACACATATCTTGCTATAATGGTCATTTTCTAATGAATACAATGGTATGTTGACCATGAGAGACAGTGGTTTCCAGAGAAGCGTATTACTACATGCAATTCTAATTACACGCTCTCAGATGGATGAAATACGAGCGAGTTAAATTCCAACAACCAAGGGAGTTAGTTATTACATACGATAGTCAATTGAATAAAGGTTGTGTGCACTGCAAATTTGTTTTTATACAAAACCGCATTTCATTGAACAAAAGATTTGTTTAGCGAAATGAAAATTCCACAACCTGTACTGAAGGCTTTTATTGCTATTATTTTAGTATTAGAACATAATCAATATTTTCTATTTGAAATTACATTGTTTATGCTTATATTATTATTAATATTTTAATTAAGCAGCTGTAATTTACAATTTGACACTTTCACTGAATATCTTTTCTTCAATTTCTCTAGTTTCTCCTTGCAATTTTCGAACTAAAGTAGAGTTCTATTCATTAACATTAATAAACCTAATTAGAAATTTTGTGCTTTCATGTGTACTAAAATCAACTATATCATCGAATTTTGTTGCCTTTGATTGTTTCATATTATCCAATTCAACTGTTAACATTTGCCTTCAAATTAATCCAGAGTCACATGTGATACGTGGACCGTTCAGATTCTGCACAATCTCTACAACCTTGACATATCCATTTGCTCTTTGATTCTCTATGTTTTGATATTCATGAATAATGTTCTTCATTCCTCTGATTCTCTAAGACCATGCATCTTTGAGTTGCTTCATTCGATTAGCATTTGGAAGTTCCTGTCCTTTTTGCTCTGCATCAGAAAGAAAATAAAGTATTTGGCTGAAAGAAAAAAGTCATTATTCATGAAGTACCTGTCTCCTTCGAGATCATGTTGAATGCACTCAACAAATGACTTAGTTCTTTGTCCCAAATAGTCTAGATCATAAGTTGCTTGCCATGCATGTTCAATCATTTTCAATCGTTGGCATATATTTCTAATAAGATATGTTTTTACCACATTAAGGAAATTGATAGATTTAAAAAATCTATACGATGTGCCATGAATAGTAACTGTCAGCACCGTTGTCCATGTTGCCAATGAAGTCATCAACAAAGGACCCAGATTTAGAGCATCTTCTAGGCCCTTTATTCTTGTTTTTGGGATCAAGTTTTTTTGCTTCTTGTTTACTAAGAGAGTTTGCAAACACGTTACTAGTAACTTGATGCATCTCCACGACTGACGTTGTTGCAACTCTAGACAATCAATATGCATTTCAGTTTGTTCTAAAAAATTATTGTTGTGAAGCTTTACCTTCTCAATCTTCATTTGTTTACTACTACCTTCATACTTTTCATTTTGCAATGTGATATCACTATCATAAAAAATGATAGACTCCTTGGAAATTTGTGTTATTGTTTCCTGTTTTTTTGCAAAACAAACACTAATCCAATCAAATAGCATAACGTTGTCAACTTCTACATTTATAGCTCCTTCAACACTTATTGTTTTCATATGACTTTTGGGATTAATTGATTCACAAGTATACACTTCTTCCGAATAAAACTATGATCAAGCTCTTTGTGCTTCACGTTATGTGATATCTTTTCATCAATCAATGTCGTATTTGTAAGATATTTTGTCCTATTTTCACTTGACAATGAAATCACATTAGTATCGTTTATCTAGTATATAGATTGCTCTACAAAAGTATTCCTACCTCGTGTTGTAGCATTTTTTGGTTTTGATAAGATAGAAGAAATTAGCCAAAAAATGAAAATATTTTTCAAAAAAAAAATGTTAAGCTAGGATATGGACAAAAAGAATACTGAATAAAATGTTAGGAAATATTTGATAAATATGTCCATATCAAAGAAAATGTTAGAATAGATGCCCTAAAAAAGGAAGGCAAAATAAAAAATGTTAGGTTAGAGAGAAAAGCAAAAAGCAATAAACTCTAAAAGTGTGAAAGTCCAAGTGCCACTACTTTTTACTTTATTATGCAAATAATGGTTGTGAGCAACTTGTTATAAATGCCACAACCCATGACAGTCAAACAATTTAATCTTGACTAGTTCATGCTTTAAATTTCATGTTTATAGTTAGAGAATAAAGATCTAGCCAAACTGTTCAATCTTGGGAGATCAATAGTTAGGTAGAGAATAACAAGGAGCTCATCAGTTTAATTTGAGCCCTCGGATGTTATAAGGTTAGAATTATATAGTTTACTTCCAAAATAAAATGGAAATAAAAGGGTCTGTTATCCTAAATGCACCCAATTAAGTGAAGAAAAGATGTTAGGATAAGTAAAGGGTAGGTAGAAGAAAGGTTGCAGAAATACAAAGTTGATTGAGACATAAGAACATCTATCATTTTGATCATGTATTGCAGTGTGCAGGAGCAGTTATGAAGGTGACAAGAGATTCACAAGTTGATTTGCCTAACCTCCCCTCATTCATTTCATTCCCCACTACATACTTACTAATTTCCTCATTTTCCTATCAGTCCCTAAGAAAATACCCTTTTCCTTTCATTTTCACCTTTTCCCCTTGGTTTCATATAATTTCCTAGAAAATTACCCTCCAAAGGTCATTTCCTTACTCAAAATCCCTTTTCCCTAGTGTGAAAACCTTTCCCCATTGAAAAAGTCACTTTCTCCTTGTAAAAACCCTATTTTCCATAAAAAACCTTTAAAAACCCTTTATCATAACATTATTTCCACCTCCCTCTATATTTGATTAACTTTGCTATTTGTCTAAAAACCCACAAAATCCTTTTAGCCTAAATTTTGGCTTACTCCATCATTTCTTAATTTAACTGCGCAAATTCACTTTTCTCGACCAAAGCCGTTTAACCCAACCCCATGGTATGGTTAAATAAACACCATCACAGTTAAACTATGGTTTAATTTATTAATCCCGCATTACATAAACCCCGCTCATTATCTTTTAACCCCACTTTATATCATTAATTAATTACGATTAATCGTAATTAATCCCCCGGCCCCCCCTAATCTTCGCACTTGTACCCTCCGTGCATCTCTATCATGTGATAGCCGTCAGATCATCCGCTTCCAGATCCAATGATCCACAACCATATCGTGCGCTCTTGATCTTTGACCTTTACCGGCCTGAGAGCACACGATATGAGTGGTTTTGCTCGGGATCCTTGTGGTTACGTGGTGACTCCATGTTAACTCGCGTTCCCTCGGAAAAAAACCGCTCCATGGCCAAAAGCGGTGCGATGAGCAACAATACCGCTCCCCACGTACGGTAAAACCATCCACTGTTCACTTTGCGCCAAATTTCAAAAAGTTAATTGTTTAACAATTTAAACGCAAAAATCCTCCTTTTCGCTCTTTTTTCTGTTTACACAGTGAACCCCTCTTGCGCTACCTTGAACCTCTGCAACTCATTTTGAACTTCGATTTATGTCCAAACACTTCCAGTACTCTGTCCATACACTTCCCTATTCCTTCAAACCATTGCCACCTTCCTGCAGGCCTCTGTTTTTCTTAACAAATTGTTGTATTTTGCAGGTGATTAGTAGAAGACTAGGAGACTGGATAAATGGTTTTTATACATATAAAACCTGTTTGATCTAGATTCTCGAGAAATGAATTCAAATGATTTTCTATACAAATAGAAATCAGGTCTAAACCAAAGACAAAGCAGAATAAATCATTTACACAGTAAATGTTAAAATAGACAGATTACACAGTTAAAAGACTAAATAGAGGAGTCTGATAAAGACAAACATATCAAATACACAGAAATATGATCAATTTCCGAATTACCTGATGCTGAGACATGTAAAGACTAAATGATTTACTATTGAAATACACAGTAAAAACTTGAAATGTACAGTAAAAGTAAAAAGGCACAGTAAAGGATATTGATACGTCAATAAGGTCAAAGAGTATAAGATTAAAGTGTATCAGGTGAAAGATCATAAGTGAAGCTGACATCCAGCGTGAAGATCAAACAGACAAGTAACTTAAAGGGAAAAATATCAAAGACCAAATCCAACGGAAACTAAATAAAAGGAACAGTCGGCCAACCTCAACAATTTTCAGTTTTCTATGCAATAGTCACCAACAACACAACACCAAAATAGTGCCAATAGTCTTTATTTTGATTTTGTAATAATCTATTCTTGTAAAAACAATTTAGGATATTTTCTTAGTCCAACTATTGTATAAATAACTCTCTTTACAGGTTATTACGGGTTGATGGTTGTTAACATTTGAATAAGGTTCATGGTTGTTGACATTTGAATAAAGTTCACTCTTGGACCAAGTTCACAATTCACCATTGAACCAGGTTGACCCTTGAAGAAGCATTTGTAAACACTTGATGTACTTGACTTTTCTGGACCCTTAATACAAAGCAAAGGATTCTAAATTCTGTGTCACACAACTTGTGTTTCTTGTATGTTTTTCCAGTATTACACATTCTGTTTTTCTTCATATTCTTATGTCTTACAGAGATACCTAGGGAGGAATATTTGAGTATCAATCTATTCCTATAAGCTCCTAAAGTGATAATCTATAAAGAGAATGGATTACTAAACTGTTTGTTTAATTCATTCCCTCTAATAAATAAATCATCAACATCTTATTGTAAGCATAAGCATATTTCCTTGAACCTTTTGAACATTGGTCAGAGGTTTTCATACTTATGATTATGCAAATTTCAGTCTGAAACTGTGATAATCATATTTTATTTCTTTATTTAAACTCACCACTATTCAAGCTTTATCACTGTGTAAAATTTTATAGCAGCCCTATGCTTTGGGATTAATATTATTCAAAAGGTTAGGCATTATAGTTTTACATTATTTTCATTCGTTGGTCTTCTAAACTAAAATAAAAATCCCCAAAACAATTTATCTTAGATGCTCTGGTATTGATAGCTGACCTATTATCTCAGAGGTACAACAGTTGGTTCATCGATTATTTCTTCATCATTTATGATTAGCCCTTGATTTCCATGAGTATTGTTTAGGCAACGTATAGATTGGTCTTCAGAAACACTTATACTTGATTCTTCAATGATATCTTCAGCATGTATAATTAGATGTTGTTTTTTTGTTGATGCATTTTGACATTGTTCGTTCTACTCTCTAATTTCTGGAAACAATTTTCTATATCCAATTGTTTGCAAGTGTCCGTGAAATAGACCCTCCTCATCAAAGGCTTTAATTGCTTCAACTCTTCGTAAGTTAAAAGGATTTAAAGTCTCTGTGATCTCTGTAACATGAGCCACAATTCCACTGTGATCTCTCCAACAGTAAATGACAAAGGAATGCATTGTTTTTTCTTTTTGCTTTGAAATATATATAGCTAGTCAAGGTATTGCCTGCAGACTTCAACAACAAAATATCCATTTATAACAAATTTCGGAAATAACAATGGCTTACCTTGGAATCCATATATTTAAATTAGCTTATTACTTTCTCTTTCTTAATGAATACTTTTTCCCCATAGGAAAAATTTTACCTGTCCAAATATATAATGAGGCTCTTGTCTAGTTATCATGTAACTGACTTGCCTTATAAAAACATCTTGAATTATGCAAAATTTTTAAAAAGCATTATTATTCCATATTATAGGATACCATAATTGCATTGGTTCTTGATTCACATTGAATTTAGGATTACATGGCAAACTGCTAAATCCATTGCTAGAAATAAAAGCTATTATGAGATATGCCATCATGAAGAACCTATTGGTCTTGGATAAATTGGTTAACTGAGAAGCTAATTCATTATAAATGATATAAACCTAGTCAAATACACAATATTTTTGATATGTGTGATAAAGCATATAGAGAATGCAATTTGGAACACTGGTAGTAGTTTCTTGGCCTGTGACATGTGCACAAAGCCAACAAAAGTATGTAAACAGATGTTTAAACAAAGATTTTTCTAGAATAGAAAGATCGTAAGGAAATTGGTAACTTGGCGAAAAGAAATCGACAATAACATTAGCCTTACTTACTTATGAGATTGTTAAACTATTTTCTTCGAATAATGCCAAGTGAATATTAGCCTCTGGTAACTTGAATATTCGTCTAAATGTCTTTGCATTCAAAGGATTCCTCTTCGTTCATAGCATAATTGTTATTTTTTCTGAAACAATTTTTTTTGTGCACAAACGAAAAATTTCCCTGAAATCAAAAACTTCTAGCACAAATGCAACATTCATTAATTTACTTGTCCAAATATCATTACTGTTCTTCTCATCCATTGGCAGATTAGCATTATGCTCATATGCAATCGTCCAGTGGAAGTTATCATCAACATCACCAAGTAAATTAATGGTATTAGTGAAAATAGTTTCCCTCTTTGTTTGCTAACCATATTCATTTTGTAGATGAAAACACATTCTAAATCAATAATGTTGTCAACAAAGTTGAGCTGCACAATTTTGTTTTTTGATGATATATAATATATATATATATAATATATATATAATATATATATATATATATATATATATATATATATATATATATATAGATATATATATATATATATATATATTATATAGATATTCACTACATCATACTTTTGCAAATGCAAAATCAACTTTGAAAATTGCAGCTATGAAATATGTTACACATAACATTTGTCAATAAAAAGTAATTGAAGATACCAAAGCTAACAATTAGAAACAAGTGCAAATATACCTTGAAGCTACAAAACCATATCATCCATTATTGCGCATCTCTTTTTTGTGTGACTATAAATTGTTTACAATAATGGCAACTAGCTCATGGACTATCGATAATAATTCTCGCTATAAAAAAGCATGCCAATTATGCCTATTTCAAAACTACAAAGCTGCATAGTTGGTACCTACTACCTAGTCATTATTTTCTTTGAATTATGAAAAGGTAACACACAAATTTGAAAAAGTTCAGAGACACATGCAGTTTGACCAATTATTGCAAATGGCTTCGCTCTCTTATCTACTAACATAAATAAATGTTGGTTAAAAAATTAATGAGATTTTTCAAAAAGTCCATGAACATACAAGAAAAGTGTCACGCAAAATGGGAATATGTAGAGAGCATATGCACAATAGCGATTATGTATAGAGAAGTGAAAATTCAAAAACGACAACAACACTTCTGCACATTTGCATGTGAATGTTTGCGCATTTTTTCCTTTCTTCTGCAATTGTACAATTACTAATTAACTTAATTTATAATAATACAATTAACAAATTTGAAATTGTTATCGTCTTCAAATAGTTAAATTAATTACCTATTCATTTTGGACTTCGCATGACAACGAATAAACAAATATATTGTTGCAACTTATATGAAAAAGCTAAAATTTACAGAAGTGTGTTGTATTGCTTTATAATTGTCTATGAACTTTATTGCTTCAAAACAAAAAACATATAGCTTTTGCAATCTTACAATCACCCAAACTATAAAGAAGCATGAACTGCATCATGGTCACTCCAGTACGAATGTGAAATATGAACATGACATTGTTGAAGAGGGAAATTTGTCCAAATATGATCATAGCTTGTAGGAAGTCTCAACTACCTGACTACTACCGAACCAGACATTTAGTTTTTTGTTGGAATCCTCTCCAGGTTTATGCAAAAGTCTTTTGAGGGACATTGGTCAGTTGCAAAAAGAGTTCTAAAGTACTTGAAGGGAACTCAAGACTTTGGACTCAAGTATACACAGGTGGGCGACTTCAGCTTGATTGGATACTCTGATTTAGGCTTCGATGGAGACAAAGAAACTATGGTATCTACTTCTAGTTATGCTATGAGTCTTGGATTAGGAGCTGTCTCCTGGAGATCACACAAACAATTAGTTCCAGTAGACTCCATAACAAAGGCAGAATATGTGGAAGCAGATGAGGGAGCAAAATAAATTGTGTGGCTCAGGAAAATTCTAGAAGATTTGTAGGTAAAAAAAGTACATTCGACTCCACTTATAATTGACAACACCTCTACATTAAAGTTGGCCAAGAAACCAAAGTTCCATGATAAAACGAAACACATCAATACAAAATATCATCTGATTCGACATCATGTTGAGGCCAAAACAATTCGTCTTCGTCATTTTTCCACTAATGAGAAGATTGCATACATGTTCACTAAAGTGCTTGGAAGAGAAAATCTTGAAAGATTCAGAATGATGTTTGGACTCACCAACATCCCTTCAGATTAAAGGGGGGAATGTTGACACCTAATCATAGGGATTGGGTGAAAAATTGTAAATAGTGTAAATAATAAATAAGGGAAAATGAAGAGTCATCAGGAGATGAAACTCAAGGGACACTCCCTCATGTATATAACTATGAACAACCGAAATGAATAAAAAAATTCTCATTTGAGGAGTTACCTCCTGGCCTAACATAAACTATCCTACATATGATAAAGAGCTTTATGCATTGGTGCAAAGTGTGAAGAAATGGAAGCATTATTTGATGGGAAAATAAACCATTATTCACACCGATAATCAACCTCTTCAATATCTGCAACCTCAAATTAAATTGCAGTAGTCAAGGCACTTTCGTTGGATGCGATTTTTACAACAATTCCACTTTGTAATCTGGTACAAGAAAGTTATATATAACAGAGTTGCTAATATGATTTCTAGACCAATTGTAAATGTAGCTATTTTACTCAAGAATAATTATGTTATGCCTGAAAGTTATGTTGAACAATATGCATAGGACGATTATTTTCAAGAGGTATATTTAAACTTGAGTCAAGGCCATCAAGTTGAGGAATTAGACTACCATGTTCATGATAATTTGTTTTATCATTTGGGAAAACTTTGTGTTCCATAGGGAGAGAGTATAAATGTCACAAGGGAAGCACACACTTCTTATTGGTGGACATTTCAGTGTAAGTAAAATAGTGCCCAATCTTAAGAGGTATTTTTATTGGCCTCGTATGCTTGAAAGTGTGTCACATTTTATAAGAGGTTTTTCATTGTGTGCATTCAGTAAGCCTAGTAATAGTAAACTAGGATTGTACACACCACTTCCAGTGCCTTCAAGGCCATGGGAACGTGTTTCTATGGATTTTGTAGGAGGTCTTCCTTCGTCAAGGAAAGGTCATGATTATTTGTATGTAGTTGTGGATAGGTTCAGCAAGATGTTCATGTTGATGCCTTCTAAAAAGAAAATTATAGTTGAACAAACAGCTCAACGTTTATTTCAAAATGTATGGGTTCATTTTGGATTGCATACTTCTATTGTAAGTGATCGCGATTCTCGACTTATTGGGAATTTTTGGTCAAGTTTATGGAACTTGATGGACACTAAATTGAATAAAAGTACATCCTTTCAACGCAACCATATGGTCAAACTAAAGTGGTTAACATGACAGTCATTCATTTTCTAAGAGGATATTACACCAAACATCCTAAGTTGTGGGATGAACAATTGCATTATATTCAACATGCTTATAACCGAGCAAAACACTATTCTACTCTAACTTTTCCTTTTGAGCAATGTCTTGGTTATTTGCCTAAATTGCCTTTGGATCTCATCTTTGAGAAAGATGTAGTTGTAGATGGACAAGTGAAATAGACAAAGTAAAGAAATTCATTGAGAAAATTTAGTTGATTCACCAAATAGTTCAAGAACAACTAGAAAAGAGTCAAGGCAAGTATAAGGCAAGGAATGATAAATATCGCGTGGATCATCAGTTTCAAGTAGGTGATGAAGTTTGGCTTTACACTAGTAAGGAAAGGCTTCAAGGTGAAGGTAAAAAGCTAAAACCAATTCGTTATGGTCCATTTAAAATTCTGGAAAAGATTGGTAATATTTCTTTCAAGCTTGATTTGCCTTCATATATGGAAATTTACTCTGTTGGTAATGTTGAAAATTTGAGATTGTATGAACATCCTTTGATTTAAGATCAAGGAGAGAATGTTCAAATTACATCTATTGAAGACTTTTCTCTAGAATTCCTTGATGTGCTTCAGCAAGACACTATACTTGACAGAAGGACAAGGACAACTATGAGGGGAAGAATTGATTATCTTCGGGTGGGTGTCAAAGGTACACATCCATCAAAGACCAAATGGATTGAAGTGGGGAAGGTGAGAGAACAATACCCTGATCTTTTCAATAACTGAATATAAATCTTTTGGGGTTCCAAAGGCTTCTAGTGGGGAGGAGTGATGAGGTGCTCAGAATTATACTAAAAAATAGAAGTGTCAGAATCTTATCAAAATCAGCTTTAGATTGAAGAACTCACTATTCTGAATCCAACGGTGTGAATGACACTCAAATCTGAGTTTGTATGCAGAAGTTAGAGCAAGTCAAAGTTCAAGTTTGACTTGCCTACATGGCAGGATTGGGATGATGTTGCAAGGTCTTCAACAAATGAGGAGGCGTCAAGTGGCAACGTTCGATTGACCCTCAAATATCGCATATCACAGCGGTAGGTGGATCGGGTTAAGAATAGTCCCCCAAGTAGAGCCAATTGCGATTTGCGATATCGTATATCGCAATCGCAGGAAAGGATTGAAAAATAGATATCAGCCCCGGTATTGGCAAGGATGGGAGTTGCAATGTGATGCGATCAAATATCAAAATCACATAGGCAACAAGAAAATGCCCTGAAAAGGGTTGGGTTGCGATGCGATATCGACCCCGATTGCGATGCGGTAAACCACAATCACATATCACAATCGCAGAAGACGGTAGAGTCGTGCAGTTTATCACCACCAGACATCGCCAATTGCGATTTGCGATAAGGTTGACATGATATGGCCTGCAATGCAACAAAATTCTTGCTCGATTAGTAGATTTTGGGGCTAATTTGTAGTTTTTTGCCGGCTTTCGAGCATTTTGTGGAACACATAGTGGGAGAATTGGGGGAAGTCATAACTCCTTCAGTTCTTATCCAAATTTGAGGAAAAAAGAGTCTATTCTAGTAGTTTGGAGCATTTTGAAGTCATTGAGATAGGTTGTAGAGACATTTGAGCATTGTAAACACACTTTTGATGTAATTTGAGCATAATAGAGAGGCCTAAGCCATTGGAAGTTGGACTAAGGAGATGTAGCCCAAGAGGGGTGAACTCCTTTATCATGTGCTTGTTGTGTGTTGTATTTTGATGTTCATTGCTATTATATTGCTGCTGTTCAGGTTATGTTTTTATGTTAAATTTTTCATAACATTTACATAAGAAACTCTCATGAAAATATGTTAATTAAGCAAAATTTTTGAATCCTTAAGCACTTGAAAAGAAAATAATAAGCATCTTGGGTTTAATTCTGAATGGGGAATTAGCACAACGTTACTAATCTACTCCAATTCAAATCAAGTTAGTATCAAAGCTCTAGTTTTGCTTACTAGATTTGCTTTGTGAAAGAAGGGTTTAATTGTTTGCAATTTTATGTCATGCTTACAAGGTTAAAGCTCCAAAGAGGTGAAGGAAAGCTAGTTGAAAGCCCTGAAATTGGGTCAAGTGGAAGAAGAGCAAGGTTGCCAAAGTCTTCTACACTAGTTCAACCTCAAGTTGCAAAAGTTGCAGTTGAGATTCCAACACCCGTACAACCTCAAGTTGTAGTTGAGACTTCAGAGACCATGTCTCATGAAGGAGAACCTATCATGATAGAAAATGAGAAGACCTTCAGAAAGAATTTCTTTGATATAACAAATATGGTAAAGGTCATCTATGAAGAGAGGAACAACAAATTGCAAGGAGAAAGTTCCAAGCCTCCCAATGGAGAAGGCTCTTCAGGAGGAGGTGATGGAAAAGGAGATAATGGAAAAGGAAGTAATGGGAATGGAAGAAAACCTCCACCATCTCCACCATATTCTTCATCTTCTTCTTCAAAATCATATTCACACTCTTCCACAAATACCACCATTACTCGTACTCATCATCATTCTTCGTAATGAATTGGTAAATTACCCTTTCTAAAGATTGATGTTAAATTCAAGTTGCCTATGTACAATGGTGAAGTGAATGCAGAGAAGTTGGATAACTGGATTCGTCAGTTGGAGGTGTATTTTAGAATTCACAACCTTCAAGAGGATCATATCAAAATTATGTTGGCTTCATTGAGAATGGAGGGTGAAATGCTTGTATGGTGGGAAGGAAGGACTCAAGATGAGATCAAAAAACATGGTAAGATCTCTATTTCTTGGTCTGATTTCATTGTTGCTATAAAAGTACAGTTATACCCTTTAGCTCATATGAAAAAAGCTAGCATGAATTGGCAAAATTCCAGATAGTTGAAAGGTCAAAATGTGCAAGAGTATACTCAAGAGTTTAGGAAAATAGCTCTTATGCTAGGAGTAGAATTACAGTCACAAGATACCTTGCTGAAATACATAGGAGGGTTGCATAGCTATCTTTGAAATACCATTCTTATGTTTAGTCCCACGAATATTGACGAGGTTTGTGTTCAAGCTACACATCTCAAAACAAGATGGAAAAATATACAGGAATAAGGTAAGAAGAATCCATTTCAGAGTGGTGAAAAAGGGAAGAAGTTTAAAGGAAAGTAGAAGAAAACTGCTTCTGTTAAGAAAGAAGGGGAGAAACCCATGTGCAAGAATTGTCCCAAGGAGGGACATAATGAAGCTCATTGCTGGAAGCTTCATCTAGAATTACGACTGAAGAAATTTAAAAATGAAGGGAAACAGAAGACCAACACTGCTACACAATAAGATTTGGGTTCTGACTTAGGAGATGAAACCAAGATTGTAGCCACAGTCACCAAAGAGAAATTCGTGGCAAAAGTAAGCAAAGAGACAGTCGTGGCAAGCACCAATGCAACAAATAATTCCCATAGCATTTTCAATGAGGAAAACTGAATTGAGTTGTTCCATATCTGAGTTATTTCCAAACATACGAAGATCGATAAATTGTTTGACAATGGATCTCAGGCCAACTTAATTTCTGCAGATTTGGTTAAGAAAATGAATTTGGAAACCATGCCTCATCATAAATCGTATCCATTAGGTTGGATAACCAAGGATGCTAATTTGCAGGTCACATAGAAATGTGTTTTCAGGTTTGCAATCACTGCTAATTTCATTTATGAAGTTGAATTAGACGTTGTGCCATTGAATATCTCAGGGATTGTATTGGGAAGCCCATATCTGTATCACAGGAGAGTTCATTTCCACAAATTTGAGAACAAATACCATTTGTTCAAAGACAGAGTGGAGTACATTGTGAGAGCCCATCGCAGAAAGCTTAGTCTATCTTGGGCAAGCGCAGGTGAAATGAAGCGACTGGTCAATTCCAAGAAGAGTCTCATGCTTCTTATGATTAAGCAGAAGAATGACTCAGAGCAGGAATCCTTTGCAAGCTGTGATGTGAAGCTAAAAGCTGAATTGGTTGATGTGATAAATAAATATGGAGACATGTTTCAAAAACGAAGGGATTTCCATCAAAAAGAGGAATTCATAACAAAATTCAGCTACAACAAGACTGTCCGCTCCCAAACATCGGTATGTATCGAATGTCAATTCTGGAAAGCTTAGAAATTAAGAAAAAAGTCCAGGAATTGTTAGATAAAGGAGTAATTCATCCCTCTACTTCGCCATGTGGTTCACCAATTGTATTGGTACCCAAGAAAGATGGAACCTAGTGCATGTGTGTAGATTATCAAGCTTTAAATAAGATCACAATAAAGAATCGATACCCACTTCCCATAATAGATGATTTTCTAGATCAGTTGAAAAATGCAAATTATTTCACTAAATTAGACCTGAGAAGTGGATATGATCAAGTAAGAATAATCGAGAAGAACATTTGGAAGACTTCTTTTAAAACCAAATAGGGATTGTTTGAGTGGTTGGTTATGCCTTTCAGTCTTTGCAATGCTCCAACTACATTCATGACAGTTATGAATGATGTTTTAAGATCATTTCTTGATGAATTTGTAATTGTCTATTCAGATGATATTTTTATATTCAACAAATCATGAGAAGAGCATGTAAAGCATGTTAGGAAAGTGTTGGATGTCTTCAGAAAAGAATAGTTATTTATGAAGATGTCTAAATGTGAATTCAGGAAAACTTCCTTAGTGTATTTGGTCCACATAGTTGTGATGAGCCCCATCATTGGGTAATTATATGGGTGTTGGCTTGATGGGGCCTGACCCAAGTTCGGAGTTAATTAGCCAAACAAATCCCTATACTACTGGCCCTTTTGGTAATAGCCCGCAGAGTGCGGACTGAGGTCTCACCCGAAGCAGTATGGGGGGATGCTGGAACCAGGTTTCTGCACCCTTGAGATGTCTGACGGGTCGATTTAGTCCAACTATGATTAGCTTCACGCAGGTCACTTTGCACACTATCCTGATTTGCGAGGCCTTCAAGCTCTGTTATATTCGCCTTTGTGCAGCCCTAACCAGTGGGTGTGGGGTTTCCATGCTGCTGGAGTAGTGCTCTGCACTATTTTCCCTAAGTCACACCCATGATCTTACTTATCTTCTTATAAGTGTTAATTAGCTTCGCGTAAACATATACATATATTATATTCACTTATTCACACATTCATATTAGTTTGCGTAGTAAATAAACAGTAAACTTGCAATTCATATGCAATATACTTCAATGCATGAACATAAAAAAGATACATAGAATGATAATGTAAGAACTTCTCTTTATTATCCCTTCAACGGTTACAAAATCAAATTGCCTTGCGCACTCAGCTGCAGGGGTTCACGCACTTAGCTATAGACTACTAGGCCTCTGCGCACTTAGCTGTAGAGCCTTCTCCTACTCTATGACCCAAAGACTTGACTCTACACTTCAACTTAGATTCAATTCTTCTTCATTCTCCTTTTTCTTATTATTCTCTTACAACTTAGAGCCTCTCTCTATTTATATAATCCCATGGTCGGCGGACCATGGGTAGATCTTTCAAGCTGACAGTACATTACAAAAACGAGGGTGGACAACCTTGTGACTCTATTATGACTTCGCGCCTCACGCCCACAAACCGCAGGGTCTTTACAATGGACTTGGTCAGAAATTGGCTTTAAGCCCCAAAACATGCCTTAGGGGATCCTGCGCCCAATAGTCCCCCAACAAAAATATCGTGACTCAAACTCAAGTCACTTTGTTGGTGCAGAGATCTTTGCGCGAAGTCCCTCCAACTCTACTCGAACAACTACAAGGTTGGAAGCGCAGTAAGCCGCTACCTGCTGAATCTCCTATACACGTTGTTTGAGACCGCGGTGTAGGAACTGCTTCCTTGAATTTGTTCCTGCGTCTCCTGCATTTGTGCAAGCGTGCCTTCAATTCTTATTGTAATGACGAAGGCCTCGTCAATCCAAGGCTGAATGCGCACCTTTAAGACTTCTTCTCTGTGCCATGTGGCATCCACTTGTTCTTTCAGCGCTTTGGCATGTTGCATTCATGCAAGCCTCTGAGTAAGGGCCACTGTCTGCATGGTCCTTTTGACGTTATCTTACTACTACTGGAGCTCACATGCCTCTGTCTCTAAGCGTTGGATATTAGGGTCCTCCTGCAGATTGGTGAGGACCTTGAAGGATTCTTCCAACAATCTAATGGAGTCCCTTATTGCACTACTAATCTCTTCCATCCCTAATGTAATAGCACTAGCGTGCTGTTCTCTTACCTCTGGAGGGGTGGATGGCTGCACCTTCAACCACAACTCTACGATTCAAAGGTTCAGCTCTAGCTGAACCTTAGTCATTTCTTATCACGCCTCACGTACCCCTGCTGCTAATCTGTGGATGCGCGCCTCTGCTGGTGCATCTGCTAGGATGGCCAACTCGGGGACCATTTGACAGGCTTCTTCTAGTACCTGTACCATCTGCCAGTTCTACAACAAAACCTCATCGCACTGCAAGCTTAATTGTTCCATATTGGTCTTTTGCTTACTAAGCACTTGTAACGCGCGACTCTCCCTAGCCTCGAGTTCTGCAGTAATCCCGTCCTGTAGAACATATGACATCTCCTGCGTGAGCGCATCCATGTTGATCTCAATCCTTTTGAGTGCACTAACCATAGGCCTGTTGGCCTCATTTGTCGTAACCAATGCCCCTTCTGGCAGCTCTATTGTATTGGTTGTCCAAGTGTGTAGCATTTTCTCAGTCGCAGCTGTCCCTACTACGAAGCTAGTTGAAAGAGTACCAACCTAAGGAGTGCGCACTTGCAACTCCTGAAGTTGTGCTTGGAGGGCCCCCAACACAGTCTGATTCTCCACCACGAGGTTTTGGAGGGCCTCTATGGTGATGTCGCGTATCGTCTCCCCTATATCATGCAGATCACCCTCAATAAGGGTTATCAGGTCTATGGATAGCTTGGATGCTTTCACCTTCTTGCGAGGCCCCGTTTAGTCTCTCGGGCGCTGGCGCTTCAATTGTATTGACACAGTTTGTGTGTTCACGCCGCCATCCTCTTCCTCTGTTTCTATTTCTTTATTTTTGTTAGATGAAGGCAACTTCTCATCCTCACATGCTGCCTGTTGTGCTGCTTTCTATTTCGCTGTTATCTGCGCAACTTCCTGCGCCTCCTTTGCTTTTATTGCTGTTGCTTCTTTCTGTCTCTTTTGTGCCAACTGCGCCAGATGCAGGTTTGCCTCTTACTTCCTTATCTGCGCAACAGACTTTTCTAGCGTAAATATGTCTGGGGTGCTCCATTTCGGCAAGCGCATCTCCAGCACACCGAAAATCACATCATTTGTGGTTATGAAGGGTAGCTCATTCCACTTTTTGGCCAGGTCCTTACACGCCTTGAGGTACACATGGTGAAAGTTTGCTTTAAATTCTATGAAACTCCGTAGGCTATTGTATATAGTTGGGGATAACCACGGTATGTGGTTAATCCCCATTCTGATGTTCATCTGCATGAACACCTAGAATATTTTCCTGTTGCAGACACAGTTCGCTTCCTTAGTGGCCCACAGAGAAGTGTACTTCATGGCCTCTAGGAGATCCCTCGCAATCGTGGGGAACTCGCTGTCCTAAGCCAATTCTCCAGCCATCAACACTATGGATAGAAGAAGCCATGCATAGTGGAAGGTTTTCCCCTATTCCTGTGCCACACGACAGTCCTCTAAGAACTCTTTTCACAAAAATTCAAACCAGTTAAACTGGACCCATTCTGCGCACTGCTTGGCAAGTGTAATCACTGGCGCGGGCACCTCATCAACGCGACACTTCTACATAACCTTGCTTACCAGTATTTGTGTTGCCACCTTGACTGCATCATTGCTAATACTGGATGTTGTGTACCCCCTTTTCTTCTTCTCTAGCCTGTATTTCTTTTTCATGGCCTCTGCGATGGCCAAATCATTGCTCTTACCATCTGAAATGGATTCAGGGTTCGCTTCTTTACATAGAAGCTGGGTTATGTGATGGATTAAGTGGTCCGTGATGGGGATGGTCTGCTCCAGCCACAAAAACCCATCATGCACCACACAGAGCAGCTGCCTGATGATAAAGATTGTTACTGGGGCACAGTGGTAATGTGACACCCAAAGAAGGTTTAATAATCTTTCCTTTTCAATTCTGCGTAACCATTTGTGTGGCTCCAACTCTATAAATCCCATTGTGGTGTGTTTCTTTGCCTTCATGAGTTGCGTGTTGCTAGGTGAGGGAATTTCTCATGGTCATCGAGATCCCAATATTCAAACTTCAAGTTCAGCACCCGCCCTAGGTGTGTGCCTTCAAAAATGATATCGTCTAGGACGTGATGGTTTTCAGTCCATGGTATTGGATGCTTCGTCATGTATAAATATGTATTGTAAAATTGAAAGGAACATAATGAAAAATCAAGCTGGTAGTCCTAGTTTTGGGATCCAGTGGAAAATCTCTGTGTATGTGTGTTTTATGTGTTATGCTCTTGCATTTTTATTTTTCCTATGATTTAGAATTCGTATGCAGGTAATTTCTGTACGGGGTTAAAACCTACATTTGGTATCAGAGTTGTTTTGGCTTCAAGGGGAC
>APFE030588044.1:119807-168510 GCA_000404065.3 Pinus taeda | reverse complement strand
ACAGCATCATGAAAGAATTCCATGCAGGGGACTGTGGAGGACACTTATATTGGAAGTCCACTGCTGACAAGATTTTAAGGGCTGGTTATTATTGGCCCTCTCGTTTTGCAGATGTCAAGAAGTTTGTTGTTTCATGTCACAAATGCCAAATCTTTGAAGGGAAAAGAAAATTACTGTCTCTGCCCCTTAAGCCCATTTCAATCGAAAAGCCTTTTCAACAATGGGGTCTTGACTTCATTGGAGAAATTCATCCCTCTTCCTCAGGCCAGCACAAGTGGATTCTAACAGCCACTGATTATTTCACTAAGCGGATTGAAGCCATCCCTTGTAGACAAGCCAATGACTCCACCATTATCCAATTCCTTGAGAAAAATATCCTTTCCAGATTTGGCTGCCCTGAAAAGATTATCACTGACAACGTTGCTGCCTTCAAATCCAAAAAGATCATCAACTCCTACCACAAATTCCACATTACCTTGGGCCACTCCACAACCTACTACCCTCAAGGTAATGGCTTGGCCGAATCATCCAACAAAAGCCTCATCAACATCATAAAGAAGTTGCTAGAGGAAAACAAAAATAACTGGCATAGGAAGCTCACAAATGCTCTGTGGGCACACAAACTTTCAACTAAGAAATCCATTGGGATGAGCCCTTATGAGCTAGTATATGGCATGGAGGCCAAATTTCCTTCATCTTTGGGCATTCCTACTATCAAACTATTGCAGGAAATTCAGGCTGAACCAAATGAAATGTAGAGAAGAGTAAATCAAACCATTCATCTTCAGCAAACCAGAGAACAAGTGTATGACAGAGCTCAAATGTTGCAAGAAAAACTCAAAAGGATGTTTGATAAGAAAGCTAAAGCAGAGGATTTCTGGGTTGGTAGCAAAGTTCTTAGGTGGGATTCACGAAGAGAGGACAAGGGCAAGCATTCAAAATTCGATTTTCTATGGAAAGGGCCATACATTATCAGTGTTGTGCAAGGCAACAACACGTATTTTCTCAAATCTCTAGATGGCAGCATAGCTGAGGAAGGTCCTGTTAATGGCCGAATGCTAAAACATTACCATGATCCCTTTGATTAAGAAAGAACAGGCGGTGTTATTCTCTGTACATAAATGTTTGTATATAACAACATTTTATTTTATTTTTGGTAACATGCTAAATGCTAAAGCACGCAGAAGAAAGCAGGCGGTGCTTCATAATTCACTAGCTAATCAGTTGAGGGAAAGTGTTGTTTGCAGTCCAAATTTCAAATTTATCTAAACAGTCAGCACTAAGAAGTTTTCAAAGTACAACAACAACAGAAGATCAAGGTAGTCTGACCTGCTGTTCTTGGCTTCTCACAAGGAGAAGCCATCCCCAAGTGGAGCCACTGTTAGCCTCCTGCTACATCAGGTTACTCATATTTCATGATGGACATTTTTACAGGCCAAATATGTCATACTTTGCATGCTGCAATGCTCCATATTTGCTGACAGACACCAAAGAAAGGGGCCATGAAAGAATGATATTCAAAGTTCATCTGATGCATTCTCGTTTTGAAGAGTTATTCCTTTTTTGTAAAGTTTTCATCTAAAGGGAGGTCCAAACAGCTCAATCTTGGTCTCCCTAGGTTTCAATTTCCTGTTTTAGAATATAGAGAATGAATAATTTGTCCAAACAGCTTAATATTGCCAGATTCTTAGATAGGTAGAGAACCAAAGGAGCCCAACTGCTTAATCTGGGTCCTTGGAAGAAATAAGTATAGATGTAGATAGGAAGACATAAAAAGAAAAGTTGAAAAGTTGGGTCTGCAAGTCCAAGTGCACCCAAACCAAAAAGAAGAAAAAATGTTAGGTAAGTAGGCTGGGTAGGTAATTTTGAGGTTGCAAAATGTTGATTTTTGACTAATTCCACATTTTCAAGTGTTACACTCATACAGATCACAGTCAGCAGGCAGTTCCCATTTAAGGGACTTCAAGCGAGGCATGACTAACTTCCTCTTCTTCTTACTCCCTATATCATTTACTAATTTCCCCTAAAGAGGTCAAGATTTGCTTGATACCTCTTAGCTTCATCATTTTCCATGTCATTAGCCTTGGTAAAGATCTACTTTACTCAAGGAGGCTCCATACTTTCTCTACAAAGTTCTATCTTCCCTTCACAGCCTAAGATCTCTGAAACTTAGCGCTTTCTGGTCACTTTCATATTAACTACTGAAATTATTATTTAACTCCCTGTATATTTTCCCTTCCCCCTATTAAAACTATGTTAATAACTCCCCTATCTAAATATCCCCTCCCCCTAGTCGAAACATAACCATAAATATCTTCCTGGGAATTACTAAGTCACCTAGAGCTTAGTAAGATCCCTCATCTCTGCATTTCTTTCCCTCCAAGGTGTTTGGACTCCTTCCAAAACACATAGAACCCCTCTCCAAATGAAAACCCTCCACCCCCCCCCCCCCCCCGCCCCGCGCATTTTCTTTGGAATTTATTAATGTTTGTTTAAATAAATCACCAAGTGCCGAAACATCACACCGTTTCCTAAAGTCTAAACCCACCCGCGCAGCGAAAAATTAAAAGTTAACGCGCGCGCACTTATACTAAGCTCCGTGCTTCTTCTCCTCCCATCCACCATTGGATCGCCTCCTCCAGATCTGACGGTTGTTATCCATATCGAGTGCCCTTTTGTATGGGTACGTTAGCACCCGATGTCCGGCGGTTTTACCGCCGTACACCACGACAGTTGGCGACTTCCCATTGCTTCGGGCTGCCCTTGAAAAAAACCGCTTCCGTATCAAAAGCGGTCCGATGCCCTGCCAAAACCGCCCTCCCCTCATGTAACAAGAGCGTCCCGTCATCCCGCCACGTCAGCTCCACCTCACCCTTTCCTGCCTGCGCCTGGCCCACATCACCTGCCATCGTGTCCCGCCACGTCACCACCCCGCTGTACTGCCATGTCACCCTGCTGACGTGACATCCGTAGCAGAGGACCCCACTTCTGACATCATGCTGACATCATCCGCCGTACAGCTGACGTCAGTAGCCAAAAAAATGAAAAAAATGCCCAAACGCGAAAGTCAAGCTTTGGAGCTCCGGAATGAAAAACAGAGGCAGTTTTCGATCCGCTAATCACGGATCACTACGGGAAATGAGCCATATTGGAGAATTTTTAGGGAATCTTTTGATTCCTCGGCCCTTTTTGCACCAAAAATGGTAGAAAATGCTCGATTTTGCCAATTTAAACATATCTGAAGTCAGAGAGAGACCCAGCTCAGAGGTTAAAGTGTATCAGAGTAGTTGTGAAGATAAAAAGCATGTCAAAGAGTATCAGAGTAGCGGAAAAGTGTATTAGAGGAGATTTTCTCAGGGCTCGAGGCAAATCCAGCATTAAAAGGAAAGCTCTGAAAGTCAAGAAGCAGTTGAGGACGCATTGAAAGCTCACCAGCACAAATGACTACACATTAAACTCATAGGAGATCAGTGGACCAGAACTCAATGCACAGTTATGACAGAACCACTGCACCAAGCCACAGAGAAAATCATGTTAACTCAATTTTGATCCAGCTACCACTGGCGCAGCCCAAAGAAGATTTACTTACAGTTAATTCCAGCATAAGTTAGGTTTAGAAAGCTTTTTCCTGCAGACCTGTTAGGTCGGTTGTAATAAATAATTTTAGATATTTTGCTTATATATACCACCCTGAAAAATGGAGTAGGGGTTGGATGGTTGTTTGATCTTTGTTAGTTCGATATTTTGCTTGAGCAGAGACTCGCACTGTAAATGTGATACTTTCTATAGTCAGAGACTGCTGAAAGCATGAATTCTGAAACTGTCTGTTGTGTTTAACTGGTCGAAGAGTGATTATGGAATTCCTGTGCTTCGACATGGTTCAATAAGTGTTTCTTTAACTCTGTTTAGTTTTTATGTTTGTGTTATCATCAATTCACTATCTAAATTGCAGAAAAGAAGAATAGTTTAGGATTTGCATGGCTGCACCCTAGACTCAATTTCTGCAATTTCTCCATGTTTTCATCAGGAATAGTTATGAACATGCATACTTAAATGATCTTGTTTACGCTATTTCTTTCACATATGAATGTCAGTTTAGGAATTCTTAACTGCTCCTAGATAACCATTCATTCACCTCTTTCCCTGTTAGTTAATGCAATATTCTTGATTGCCTTTCGTCACTGACTTTCATCCCATCTTTTCAGCAAATTGGTATTGTTTCATGTGTAGCTATCCCACTCCATAATCCTCTTGTGACCAAGAAAACGCAACAGCAAGCCTTAATCCATGACTCAATGCCCATTGGTTTGAAACTTATCACAATCTCCCTTGCCTCTCTGCTTGGAATTATCTGCCTCATATTCATCTTCCATCCAAACAAAAAATCAAAACCCCTAAACCCAATAACTAGCCTAAAATCATTATCAACAAAGCTACATCATTAAGAGAGAGCCCTCTCTGATTGCAGGTGGGCTAGAACCTGAAATCCAAAGAATGGGTTATGGTTACCTCGGTCGTATCCCTTCAGGAGCTTAGGGACAACTTGAGTGATAACATGACTGAAATGTTGATAGGAACCGTTCAAGAAATATTGGCTAAATTTTGTTCAGAATTAGGATGTTTTAATGGATTCTGTGGTTCTTTGACATACTTAGTGGTAAAAATAGATGACAAATCATTTTCAAAATGATCAATATCAAGTAAAGATGAAGATCGATGATGAAGATATTCCCACGGTAACACATCAACAGACAACAGTTCCCGAATTTGTTCATCAGTGTGAACGGTTTCAGAAAAGGTTGTTGAATCTGAGGTTGAGATTGAAGGTGATTCTCCATGCATCTCATTCACTAGATCAAGATTGGTTGAAATTGAGTTGGAAAATGATTGTACAGCCTGATAAGCAACTTCAAAGGGACTCAAAGGCATGGCATCACCAAGAGAGTCCACCTCGGAATCGAATGGAACAATCCAAGGATCGTCAAGAACAATGGATTCTAATGAAATCATATGAATAGTCACGAAAGGAGATGGTACATTGGGAGGAGGAAATGAAAAAGTTTTGAGTAAACCCAAATATTTAACTAATCCTACCCCAACATCCTTATAAGGGATAACAGTTTTACCAACATGTTGAATACTCTCAGCAGAGCATGGGTCAGACGAAAAGTAGGTTAACTGATCTATTGTAATGATCTTTCCATTGTGTGGAATCTTAATAAGCTGAAAGACCAATGAAACAATAGCAGTCATGGCGTAAGACCAGCTATGACCCAAAACAAGGTTGTAATCAAGAGGGGCATCAACCACCTCCACATCTAGATTAACAGTTTTTCCTTCTACCCCTATAGGTAAGTCCTGTAAAATGACATAAGGATGAAACCCTCGGCCATCAAAGGCCTTCAAAATTGTGCGAGATTGATTAAGTGTAGGAGAACCAAGGGTTTTCCAACACTGTATCGACATAATACACGTTGAAGCTCCCTCATCAATCACAGTCCTAAAACAAGGTCTGTTTTTGACTAACACTGGAATCTTGAAAGCCATTTTATGAGGTAAACGAGGTGTACTATTTTCTAAATCAAAGACTATGAGGTTTGAGTCCTGAAGATCAACAGCTCCTATAGCCGACAATAGCATTTTACGCTGTGCTGGACAAGATTGTAGCACTTCCAAAGCCGACATTGCTGAAGGTGAAATAGATAAATCTTCAACAATGTTATAGTTTTGAGCAGCTCTCGCATGTGGATTGAAAGCTGACTTTCGAAGTATACCCTTAGCAGGCGGTTTGATTACTAAGTCGGGATTTGGTTTCTCGATCTGTAGTGGATTGGAACCAAACTAAGCTGAGGTTGATGGATTGGAATTAGAAGATTCCGCTTCCTTACCACCAAAATGACTCTTACTTCCATAATCTTGCAATTGTGTCGCAATCCTTACATCTGACATCATCATTATGGGCTCTTCCGAGGCACTAGAGGAAGAACCTATCATCTTATTGTCTTGACTTGGAAAAGGATCCTTCAAAACAGCAGGTGTTTGTGAACCTTTGATGATTTTTGCAACCTTAGCACGATGTGGACAATCTCTTGTAAAATGCTCCTCATCGCAGATGAGACAAGGATAGCGAGGTTTACATTTCTCGCTAGTAGACTCAGGTTTATTGGATTTCTCCTTTTGAGTTTTTCTTATTCTTCTTCTTTCCTTTCTTCTTACCGTTAGATTTTGATTTGGCTGTAGAAGATTCTATGACATGAACATTGGCAGAAATTTTAGTTGAAGACTCTCCCTTCGAGGAATCTGGTAAAGTTATAATAGGAGAAGAATTCTTGGAGGATTTCTTCTTACTCTTGGTATTAACAGTACCAATCATACTGTCAGCAGCATGAGACCCTGAGGGAGGTGTAGTTATTTGATTTAGTTTCGGAAGGTCGGGGATTTTCTCGTGTAACGTACCTGACTACGTATAAACTAAGTCAAGGTGCTGAGCTTGAGCAATTACTTGCTCTTTGGTAACTACACCTGCCTTGGCTACATCTTCAGTTATTTTAGGTAATAATGATTTTACAAACCATTCTACCAAAATTTGGTCCGGGATAAAAACTTTCACTAACCGATGTCAACGTCACCATCCATGAATATGGTTTGAAATATATGTGGATGTCGACTGTTTTAATGAAGTTAATAATTCCGTGCCATTGTCATATCGGACTAGCAGCTGGAAATGAGTAAAGAAGGAAGTGGCTAACTGACTAAAATTGTAAAAAGAGCCTCATGGCAACTCAATGTACCACTTGGCTAAAAGGCCAATAAAAGTGCATTGAAAAAGACGAAGACGAAATGAATCATCTATAATGGAATTCGATGCACACCAGAGATGGTAAATCATCACATGATTAGATAGATCTTCTCCTGACTTCCCCTCAAACTTTGGTATGTCATTGGGCAACTTGTTCGACATTGGCGGCCAAAATGAAAGATAATTAATGGGATCATTCGTAAGGCGCGACAAGTCAAGAAAATCCAAAGTTTCTATAAATGGTAATTGACGGTTCAGATCTCAAAGACTTGGGGTCATAAGACCAGCCCCAGGGGGAGGATATCCAGGATAACTGGGTATCGGATTTGCATTTGGGATATTATATCCTCCTGGAAAACCAGGATTAACCGGACCATACTGGGGTTGTTGAGGTTGTTGATAAGTATACCTAGGGTACGGTTGATACTGATAAGCCGGGTTCTGCACAGCAGGGCCGAATTGGTACTACCCCTGGTACGGTTGATAAGTAAATTGGGGTTGACTTGTGACAACCATACTAGGCCCAGGTTGTCCTATAGGCATCGAAACCAGAGTCTGGATTGTAGGTCTGGACTGAGGTAAAGAGGCCTAAGGAGTTGATACAGGAGTAGTAGAAACTAGAGCTGCTAATACTCCAAAAATAGGTGGAGTGGATTAAACAGAGGCCATAGTAGTTGCAGCAGATGTTTGGGACGGAGTTCTAGGTGAACTAGGCGCAGACTGATGAGCTACCCCAGGTGTAGAAGTTTGGGTAGTAGCCTGGACAGGTTGCTGGGGTGAACAAGAAATAAAAGACTATCCAAATTGAGATGAGAACTGCACACTAGGTTGCGGAGTCTGTTGATCCCACACCACGTTCATTCCGGGGTATGGACCCATAACAGATTGAGCATATTGAGGACCAAAACCAGGTTGAGTGTAAGGTTGATAATTATACGGTACATTTCCCAGTCCTTGAAAAAATGATTGACCTAAAGGTTGTTGAAAACCTTGAGGTTGGTATTGACCTTGAGATTGGTACTGACCTTGAGGTTGGTACTGACCTTGCGGTTGGTACTGGCCTTGAGGCTGGTATTGACCTTGAGGCACATATTGATACTGGTGTTGACCTTAAGGTACATATTGGTACTGGGGTTGACCTTGAGGAAAATATTGTCCCGTAGGGATATACTGTCCTTGAGGTTGCCCCCCAGGCGGTAATGGACTACCTTGAGGTTTCCCCAAGCGCTATTTGAGTACCTTGCGGCTGCCCCCCAGACGGTATTGAACTACCTTGAGGTTGCGGAATAGAAGTAATACAAAACATCATAAGAATCTCTTCAACACTTAATGGTTTAGTTCCGTTATTACCAGGAGATACTACATATTTGATGGGTTGAGGAGATGCTCCTGAAAACGTACCTAATAAATATTGATACCCAGGAGGAACAGAAGGACCGCCATGTAAAAAAGTTTCTGGCATCTGAGAAAACAAGGATGACTGTCTCGACATATTCAAAGGAGGATAATAACCTCTAGGTGTTGGATGGAAAGGAAATCGAGGTGGTGAAGACACGAGACCTAGATTTTCTGAGAAATTGGTCAACGAAATATACCAAGCGTCACCTCTAATGGGATTGTAGAAAATGGATTCACGCTCCCTAAGTTCGATAGTTGGTTGATTTTCAGGGATGCTTATACCTTCGTTCAGACTCGAACTTACAATTTCTTCTATGGAAATGAGTCCAGAAGGAAGATTCTCGGTAATGATATTTTCTACCCTTGGTGAACTAGGACCACTAGAAACAGGAGAAGCAAATTCTGAATATGGAGTAGCAACACGTTCAGTTTTAGGTTCAGAGATTTCAGGTTCTTTGGCTAGTGAACTAGTAGCAGTGATACTACCAGTAACCTCGGAAAATGAAATCGGTTCAAAAATATGTTCTGTTGCTTGAACTAGATGATCAGGATGTATGATTAACGAAGATTCTCCGGCCTTTGGTGACCCAACCCTACTTTCACTAGGTGTGGCAAGAGCTCGCAGCCCTTCAAGTTGACTTGGTGTAAATTTGGGAGGCTACCCCCGCAGTCGACGAGATTGTCTCGATAATTCAGCCACGATTAATTATTTAATTACTTCACATGAAAATAAAGAAAATCTCAAGAAAACCACCTAAAGTCTCTAAAGAACCAAACAATGTGAAGCACACGCCTAATAAATCTAGAAGATCAAAACACCCACAAACAATATCTTTCTAGATTGAAAACACTAGTTGGTGATGAAATCCAAAGTCGCAGAATTCAATACAGAAATGGCGGTTGGAAGAGTTACCCTGACAACCTGCTTAATGAAAAAGACTGGCACAAGTTTCTCCACTATAACCGTCTCGAGCGAAGATAACCCCCTAGAGAGTCCAAGTGAGTCTACTCGACGTTTGCTCCAGGTACAGTGGGATCTTCCCTCCACCGTCACCTAGGAAAGAATCCTAAAGATTATGGTCACTAAGGTCACCAACGGAAACAAATATTCCTGGAGGAACAGTCTACGATCCGATACGCACGCAAGGGCAGGGTAACAAGCTCAATCCCCTTGAAGGCTCCTTAACAATGGTCAATCCGAGGTTTACCATTTTTAATACGTGAATATCTTCTATCGTTCCTAATGAGGAAGGATTGATCCCCACATTGGTCCGGATATGATCTCGTGCTTCTCCTTTAAGAGGAGCTTTACCAAAGCATAGATGTAACAATTGGAATTTCTCCCTACCGCAAGATCGACTACTTGTTTGTTTAAACTATCTTGGAGAGTTAATTACTCCCTACTCCAAGATACTAGCCTAAGCTATGTTGGTGAAAAGAGCCATAGAAAATAAAAAGATTGCTAGATTGATTTTAATTAAGCGTTGATTTTATTGTTTGTTCCTTAAGTCAATGGGTGCGGAGATGAAACTTTATGTTGTGAAGACTCGACTCCAAAACACTAAAAAAAAGTGCACCTAAGATGATAACAATTCCTTTTCCTTTTCAATGAATTTCTAGCTAAGGAAGAGTTGAAAATGCAATGCTTCGAAAATCAAATCTTTCTCTTAACATACAACTTGAAAAGAAAACTTTTTGTCTTTTTCAAAGAACTTTAAAAACGAGACTACTAATCACGCTCATAGAAAATCCCTTTGCTTTTCAACAATCAACAACTATAAGAATAAACAATTCTTTTAAGAGGGCTTTTAAGATTTCTAGAAAAACTCTAAAAAACTATTAAAAACAAATTTTTTAACAAGCTTCTATAAGTTCTACGAAAAACTCAAAACTATAATCTAATCTTGAGATCTAAACAAAAAATGGATTGAAAAGAAACTTGAAATGTTTTTGAGGATGCTTAACTTAGTCTTTCAGCTAACTAAGGATCAATCTATTCAGCTCAACAAACTAATCACAAACACCCAATTATGTTTTAATAAAAAATGAAATTTGAAACTTTCAATCAAGTTTAATCAAAGTTTTGCAAAAGAGACAAATGGGATCTAGCTCTCTTAAGGATATATTTCATAAGCTATTCAAACTTAGCAAGAAGACCAAAGAGACTAGGGTGATCTAAGGCTCTAAGGCTTCGGATCTCTGAGCTACTATGAAGACCAAGCAAAAATCAATCCAACAGGCAAAACTTCTAGAAAATCACTTCAAATGATAATGCCAATGAAAACTAACTCAGAAGTAACTTTTGTCAAGACAAGTGCAGGTCTTGGCATATACTAACAGCTATGGACAAAAACTAAACCTAACTGGGTGGATGGATCTTAGGTTTTTCAAACTTTTGACAGGATCCGTAGGCCCCCAGTAGAACCAGGTGCGGTGCCGCTCTGTGTTACACTGTAACAGTGTGGATAGGTCCGCACTGTAACTAACGCAGAAGGTGCGGTCCTCTTCCAAAATTCCAAGAAATAAAAATCCAACCAGGATCTAACAAGTACCCAAACGCACACACATCAAGGCAAAACTAGAAACCAAAACTCAAGTTTCTCAAGTCAAAGCAAAGACAAATCAAAAACCAAACCAAACTAGTCCCCAGTGGAGTCGCCAATTTGTTGGCCGGATAAATCGTTCTTGTGGACAAGACTGATCTCCCTAGTATTGAATGATATCTAGAAACAAAGAGCACAAGGAAATCTACTTTTCTCTAAATAGGTTTCAATTCATAAATAAAAACTAAGAGGTGTAACAGACCCTACCTCAGTCCAACGCTTTTTTGTGATAGCTTTATTCCAACAGCTTCAAGCAATTCCTTTTCAATAACCTGCATACACAAACAAACACACATCAAAGCATACCTGTATAGATATTATAATAAAACATGTTCATTATGAAGATCAAGGAGCTCATAAAATAAACCATTAGAGACAGTTCATTGAAAAAAACAAACTTGATTGTATTAACTTTATGAATAAAAGAACCTTACAACCTTTGCCTTGATGTTGCACAAGTTCTTTCCAGGGTCCAGCAGGAGTCTCCTCTACTTTGACAAGCCTCACTCACTTCCCAAATGACATGAAAGGTATGTGATCTCTCCTCTCACAAGCTCAAAAAGGAAGTCTAATTTCTAGCAGCGTTTACCCTCAAGAATATTCGGCTTTCAAACTCTCCTACAACCAGCCCAATGCCTGAATTTATAGTGCAAATGGAGGAAGTTGTAGGTCAACCATTGAAGGGATAAGTTCCTCCTTCAATGGGATAAGCACCTCATATCATGGAGTTAGCTCCCTTAGTTATGGAATGGATGAACCAAGGTGGAGCAGACTTGCCAGCTCTAAAAGTGACCCAAGATGAGTTTTAAGAATGAACTCACGCCTTTTTAACTTTTACAGGGGTTCACACCCATTACTCAACAGACAGAGCGGTCAGGTTCGCAGGAAACATGACCATTGGGTGCGGCACTGTAGGCAATGCTAGGAGAAAGTACGAAACCAAGATTTGAGATATTTTTAAGGTCTTTCTCCCATTTTCAAGGCTTGGCATGAAGAGCTGAGGCTTAAGACTTGCAAAGGAGGTATGCATGAGTGTTGATAGACTCACACAAACTGTAGAAAGTCATGGTGACAATTTTTTGTGTAACAATCTATTCCACATTAAGCACAATAAAGATCTAGAGAAGTTATGGCTATGAAAGAATTCTAAGGCCAATAATACTTTCCTTGATCCAATCACCTTAATAGACAGTGACTTGAATGATATCAGTGGTGTGGTAAGGGATGCCACCGCATAACTACTGCAGTAGTTCGAGATATAGCAGAAGTAGGCCTTATGTGCCATTCAGACTTATTTGCATCAGCTACAGATCTAGGTGTCACAAGTACAGACCAACATGGGACGAAGCAACGTGGCATCAACTATTTTGGTGCCCAGCACATCTGAAGCAGCAAGGATGGTGCGCACACTGGATCCTCAGGAAATAGTGCTACTGGAGGGAGTGCTAACCACAGAGACCGAAGTTGACAAGCCGACTGTCAATGCCCTCAAAGGAGTTGGGCTCATTTTGCTGTGCTTCCCAATGAGGCACTTTACATTTTGTAGGATGGCGTGATCCCGGAACTTGAACAGTGCACGTTACAGGTAATCAGTGAAAAAAAAGTAAACAATGCTTAGATGACTGTATAAAGAGATTCCACTATTGACCTCGTCAAAGCCATCATAGAAAAAATGAGTGCATGGCCAAGGAAGTGGCTGAGGCATGCAGGCCTATCTGAGAGCTGGACGATGAGCCCATAGATGTGAGAATTTCGAAGCTCACTGCTGGCATGCGTGACGCAAGAACAGAGTTGTCGAAGGTTCAGTTTGACCTGAACCTCAATATTGCAGAACTATAGTTGAAGGCCCAGCCTTCAACTTTGCCAAAAGTCAGAGAGTAGTGTGAGATAGCCGTGAAAGATGTCATGGCAGTAGTGAACAATGCAGTAAAGGATTGCACTATTCTCTTTGAGCAGTTACTCGAAGTAGTCTGGTGCCTACAAGAGGACCCCAATGTACAGAGGCTGGAAACAGAGGCATGAGAGCTGCACCATAAATATGACAAAGTTAAAGCAATGGTGCATAGCATCGCCATCACACAGTGGTTAGCAAAGCTATAGGAGGCAAAGGAGCTGAAAGAGCAGGTGGACATAGCTCAAAAAAAGGAAGTAGTGCAAAAGGCTCACTTGAAGCCTTAGCTGAATGGGGCAAATTTTTTCACATCCATTATTGAAGGCAATTTGGCTAGTTTGTAGGTGACTCAGCAAAATATACAATCAGTCGGTGTAGGGCCAACGACAGAGCAGCAAGTCGAGTAGATGAAGCAGGCGGCAAAACAATGCACTGTCAAAGTTATAGTAGTCCAAGTGGAGTTGGGAGGTCTTCATGACAAGATCTTCATGCCAGCAAAGTGACTCAAGAGTGAGTCACCAGATTTGTGTTTGGGGCCTATTGGGAATGGGTCCTGTAGGGTCAATTTTGAGTTTAAAAGCCCAAGTTTTGGGGCTAAAAGCCTAAGCTTTGTGTAAAGTCTCCACATTTTTCAGTCGTGGACCGCGAAGATATCAAGAGTCAAAAATGGTTTCCACCCTTAGTTTAGATAGGTTATGTCAGCTTGATGAGATCCACCCTTGGTTTGCAGACCATGGGATTGTATAAGAAAAAGTGTTAGAAGAGTTTTTAGAAAAAAATGCATAGTTGAAGTCATTCATGAGTATGTGAAGAGCTAAGAGCAATATTATTAGCGTAGGAAAGAGGCTCTACAGTTGAGTGCGCAGAGGCCTAGGGTAAAAGTCTATAGCTGAGTATGTGAACCCCTGCAGTTGTGTGCACAAAGTAGTTAGAGTCTATACTGGAAATCTGAGTCATCAATAAAGAGAAATGTTTTGTCATCATAGGTCTTCAGCAACACTCAAAACCTCATTCAAGTCATCAAAATTTCAAATCAACTATTTGCTATGCTTCTGCCATGATTTGTTGCATTCCTGTCCGACCAACTTCAAGCTTGGGTTTTGAACAAATGGGAAATTATTTTTTTAAATGGGAGGAGGTTTTTGTTCATAACATAACCAAAAACAAAAGCCTCTCTCATTTTTTAGGTTTTGGGGCTCAAAGCCCACAAGTTTGGGTAAAAGTATGGTAAAGGCTCCGCGAAGTGCACGAAGTGTGAATTGTAATGAGTCAAGCCAAAGGGTTGTCTACCCAAAAATAATGTAAGAAAATAGAAAGTGAGTCGACCTACCCATGGTCCAGGGACCATGGAAATGTATAAATAGAGAAAGGCTCAATGGTTAGAAAGCAGTTTTTGGTTTGGATCTTGAATGTTATGGGTTTATGAAGGCAATATTCTCTCTACGTCTATAAGTCTGGGTCAAGGGTGTTGGTAGATAGATAAAGGCTCTAAAACTGTGTGCGCAGAGGCCTGGTAGAGTCTACAGCTATGTACACGGACCCTTGTGTGCCATGACCGAATCATGCACCCTTCCTATAGATTTTTTTATAGTCCCACACCCTCTTTCAACTACATGGAGCACTGGGACTAGGCCTCCTATAGATAGTCAGGTGGTTGCACCCATAGTGTGAGCCTTCCTCTTCCCTACTAGCCTGGGCTGTGGGAACCCTTCGCGTACCTTTGAATTAGGTAGCGCATCATGGTCTATGCTCCCTCGTTCAATAGGGTGCAGTTGCAACCATGATAGTAGGGTCACGACTTGTTCTAGTATCGTAGGAGGTCCAGCCAGATCTAGTCCCCTCATTCGCACATTTGCACGGCCTGTTTGTGTGACTCCCATTTTTATTTTGTCAATTTCTTCGTCTAGCCTAACACTTTTCCTCCTCAACCTTGCCCCCACTTCCTCTAGTATGGAAAGTCTCACGCTATTGCACCGAATGGCTTCCTGCAACTATCGGATCCCTTCGTCCAGGTCTTCTCATTTAGGTTGAACTACAGGGGCAGTGGTCAGGGAAATTCTCTTCACTTCCTTGGTTTCATCGTGTCTAACCCTGGATATAGTTCTCTTCACACACCCTGCTTTTTTATGGTCTTATCGGCCCAGAGAACCCTTGTTACGCGCAGATTTAGTTGGATCAATGGTTCTACAGCATACAACCATGCCCTCCATTGTAAATGGGTGATCGAACTACTTCGTCATGGCTGCCCCAGCTGCGTTCGCTGCAGAAGTCCTCCAACTTGTACCCACAATTGCCTTCTACCTTCATGCTCATTCCACATCATCTTCCTATGTGCACGCCACACTAGTGTGATTGTCGCATGCAACGCTTCTTCCATCACATCATGATGCTTCTACTCTATGATTGAAGCTCCACAGAGGATGATGAAGTCCTCCTCATTTGTGGCACTGTCGTTCACTAGTCGTTGTCGTACCTTGGTTTTCATGCATCACAGTGATCTAATCATCATGTTACAGTTAAGTGTTATGACTTCATGCAATCGATTCTGCCATCGTTTGATCTCATCATCTGAATCTGATGTGCAGGAGCTATTACGCTCCTATGAGATTCTCCCGTCCACTGTGAGATTCACCCAATCTTGGTCTTGTGCTGTTATCTGGTAGATGCAGTCTAGTTCCTTGTCACTGTCCTCGTCACACATCGGCTCAATGTAGTGCAATCCTTCGATTGGATCTAGTGAAACTATAACACGAAGTGACTTTTTCTCAAATGTCATCTTTTGTCTTTTTAAGTTGATGACCCCATTCATGTCTGTGGCCCAAGATATTCCTAGCAACACAGGGTATGGATTACTATCATCAACAATTTCCATTAATTCAAAGTCTGTCTGCGTACTTACACCTTCAATGTCCACTGTCACCCCTTGCAATCTGCCCATCGGTAAGATCTTTTACTGGTTGGCCATTCATAGTTGAATAGGAGACAACTGTAGCGCGGACCTGCCCATGCATTCCCACATTTGCTTAGGAAACACATTCACTTCTGCCCCCAAATCTAGGATGACCTGATCCATCTCATAGTCATCGATTTGCGTCGCCATTCGCATCTCCCACCTAATGCACAGAGTATGTTTTCCCAATTTCCAGTCTACGCATGGCTCCCCTGATTCTGCGCACCTAGTGATCAACTCTTGCAGTCCTTTAACTACCTTATTATCGTATAACAACTTCATACATGTCTCTAAAAGGTAGTAAGCATAGAGGGATCCATTCTTGGCTCAATTGGATCCCTACTACCTGGAGTAGAGACTTCTATGAAGCTCTTCTGAGCTTCCCTAAGCATCCCCTTCACCTGTTCGATCTCAAAGTCAGGTTCCTTTGTAGGAGCATCGTGAACCTTCCCATTTTCTGTTGGGTTGTTTCCTCACATCTCCCCCTATAGTTGCACCACTCCTTAGTACCATGTTTATGCTAGGGTCCTCTTTGTGTAGTTTAGACCTCATCATTTGGATATTTTGAGTTGGAGTGTGCTGTAATACCCCCTTTTCATGCATTTGGGCAATCAGCGTCGGATAATCTACCATTTCATGGTCAAACTGCTCATAGTATGGATAAGATATTCTCGTTGGGTGAGTACAGTCATAAGCGTAGTGCCCCGGCCCTCTGCAATATAACAAATCAGCTGTCCGCACCCTCGTCCAGACCCCATTCCTCCTCTTCCTCACCCACATCCTTGGATTCCACTGCGTGGCCCTGCAGCTAGGTTGAATCCTCACGCCTTAGCCTACATTCGATAGGCTAGGGTCCTCTCCATCATTAGCTCATAGCTTCAACACATTTGCTCATCATGACCCACTAATCTACAGAATTTGCAATACAGCCGCTGCGGAGTCTGGGTATACTTCTGCAACAGGTGGCAGTTGTCTATTACATGCTTTCCTCCTACTTGACAAATCACGCACCAGAGCGCGAGCACCGCACTTGGCCCTACTTGTACTGCCAGCCTTAATGGCACCAACCCCCCTCCCACTAGATATTTTTTGAATACGAGGCAGTGGTCCTTGTCGTGACCTTGACCTTTGCATTTGATACACCCCACTTATGTACATGCCTCCAGTCGGGGCACCCTTTCTTGCTTCATACTTTACATTTCTAAGCATAGGTTTTGTAGTTGTGCGTGGATTTGCTGAACTCCCAACCCCAGATCCTGTATTGGAGTTTCATGCAGCCTCATTGCTATCTCTAATGCTTCAACTTGGATTGAGATATTTTGTTGTGATAGCGCTGTCCTTAGATGTTGTGTTAAAGATGCCACAAACCATGCGCAGTGCTGCGCATTCATCAGTGTCATGTTACCCTCACAGATTGTACTCTTCAATCTCAAATCCAAATCCCATGGGGTTTCACCAAGTAGCATCGCAATCTCCTTGAACCTGATGATCAATTGTGTTTCTAATTTTGGTTAGCTAAATTCTTTATTCAATGCATCCTAAATCATCTCTATTCCTGCATTTGGGTGATCGCTCGAGTACTTTATATACAATGTCAACGTGCAGTCCTGCAGCACGCTAACCAGAGTAGCCTTTTTGATGTTATCATACATTACACCTTGGGCTTCCCATACAGCCTTTACCATAAACCAAAACTGATCTCGTTCCTCATTTCCTACACCTCTAAATATTGGCAACTTGATCTCACTCGCCACTCCAACCCTCGGTGGTAGCGGAGGTGGGGTAGGTGAAGATGGGTTTGATGTAGGTGAAGTAGGTGATGGCATGGATGGCAGTGGTATCAATGGAATGTGTTGCCTCTATCAATCAGACTATGCTTCTTGAAGAGAACCCTATGAGCTCCTCCTCACTTTCTCATAAAAGTGAAATCATAGGACTGTTTTCTAATCCTTCTGTCCCTCAGTAGCCTCTTTCGCTCCTTGTTACCCTAGACCAACGGATGTGGATAACCCATTTTTCACATAACAACATTTTAATCCAAGTATTCAGTGATTTGATGTACTTACCCCGTGGTCCTTGGAGAAAGCACCTTTTTGCTTCGCTATAACTCACGGTTGTGTCTATCGCAAATTCGGTGATAAACCCTCCTATTATTCGATCCAACCAGTGATCTACTTCCCATGCGATTTTATCTTCAGATGCTTCCAACCTACGCACCAACTCTGCTGTCCACACGATGGGCTGATCCAATCTTCACCTTCCCTGACTATCAGCTAGCCTTGCGATCCACTTGTACATTTCTATCAAGAAGGATGCGAAGAAGATCTCATGGATTTCTGTGTATATGTAGCAATCCAACCACCTTTCCTCAGATATCCGCGGATTTCTGTTTTCCTGTACCACAAACTCGTGAAGCTTCTGATCCAACCAATCTTCAAGTTATTTCTTCATAGGATTCCATTGTTTCGACATCAGACATCCCTTAGGCAGATCCCAATCTCGGCAATGGAACCATTTGTTGGCTTGTTGGGGCCTGACCCAAATTCGGAAGAGTTATTAGCCAAACAAATCCAGCACTACTGGCCCTTTCAGCAATAGTCCATAGAGCACGGACTGATGTCTCACCCGAGGTAGTAGGGGAGGGTGTTGGAACCAGGTTTCTTCACCCTTGGGATGTCTTGATGTGGTTTGGAGGGGTCACAAACCATTTTGTGGCCTCATGCCACTCTATACTACTGTCGAGATTCTGCGTAGATCCGAATAAATGCACTTTCTTATTAATGAATTTATTACAGATCTAATCTTCTTCTTACAGTCTTTAAGCAAACATTTAACAATAAAACCCTATGCACGTAATCATAATAAAAACAAAAGGCAGTGCATCATTTTAGAACATAAGCAGCAAATAGATTCATAATAAAGCACACAATGTTTCAGAAATTCTTATCTTTATTTATCTTCTGTCAATACAACCAGATTCGCCCTGCACACTCTGCTGCAGGGGTCCGCGCACACAGCTGTAGACTCTACCAAGCCTCTGCGCACATAGCTGTAGAGCCTCTATCTATCTACCAACACTCTTGACTCAGACTTACAGACGCAGAGAGAATATTGCCTTCATAAACCCATAACATTCAAGATCCAAACCAAAAACTGCTTTCTAGCCATCGAGCCTTGCTCTATTTATACATTTCCATGGTCCTCGAACCATGAGCAGGCTGACTCATTTTCTATTTTCTTACATTATTTTTTGGTGGACAACCCTTTGACTTGACTCATTACAATTCATGTTCCACACACTTCGTGGAGCCTTTACAATACTTTTACCCAAAATTGTGGGCTTTGAGCCCCAAAACCATTATGCAGGGCCTCCACTACCCAACATTTACTTCTATCAATTGCATGCAATTATTTTATGTTAAGCACTAGGTTTATGTTTTATTGCTAATTTGACATGCGAATCTATATGTTTCCCTATGTTATATGAACGCAAGTAGAGATATATGTTTACACAAATATAATCTTAACTGCAGGGTAGAGTTGGAAAACACTTAAGATAATTTGGGAAACTATACAACAAAGTAGTTACAGAGGCATGTAAGTGCCTGAATTACATGTTAGTGTTACGTGAAGGGCAATCACAGACCTTCGCGGAGGTTCTAAAAGACTAATAAAGAAGTACATCGATAAGCCCTAAAGGCTTATCAATCTACATGAAGGCAGAGTTAAAGTGTAAAACTGACATCACAACCATCTCAAGTGCAGAAACTTGGTTCTTGCATCCCCCCATACTACTTTGGGTGAGAATTCAGCCCTCACTCCACGAATTGATGCCAAAAGGGCCAGTAGTGTAGGGATTTTCTTGGCTAACTAATGCTGAACTTGGGTCAGGACCCATCAAGCCAACATTCATATTAGTCACGTTACATTATGAGATAATATATTTTTAGATTGCTGCCTAATCTAGATTATTAATAGTTATTTAGATGTTGATTGATGCATGTGTTGAGGATTGTCTTCAACAGACATAATGACTTGCTAGAGATGTTTCAGTATACATTATATTGCAATATGTATGTGGTTTTTATATACTGTAAGCACACATATACACATATCTATTTAATGGAAGTCATGTATATGTTTTAGGGTTTGAAGTGCTGCTTGGTGATGATAATTGATTGGTTATGTATTATTTGTTGTTGATTGTTAAGGATTTCTTTGTTATGTTTATGATAGATGTTGATCACAATTTTTTTCTTGATTTGGTTGATTTATGATTGGTTAGTGATTGGTATATGGTCCTGGATAGATTGACATTGTTTGGTTATGACAATATTTACGTAAGTTTGAAATATGATAAAGGCTTATGATAATGACTTGGTTGGCATGATATATTGGTTTGATCAGCGTTATGGTTGAAAGGATATAATTGGGATTTAGTGACTAGTGATTCACTAATTTAGTTTTCAGTGATTCATTTATTTAGTGGTTGGATGACTTAGTGATTCAGTTTTTTAGTGATCCATTTTTTTAGTGATTCAATTATCTATTATTTAGTGATTTGAGATCTATACGCAGGTTTATAAATAGGAATCACGTATATATGCAAATATGCTTAATGAAAGTTACATATGTGTTCTAAATTTTATTACGGTTTGTAGTGTTGCTCTAACTATGATAATAAATGAATATTTTGTTGTTTGTTGCTGTTCATTAAGGATGTTTGGTATATAACAGTGTGGTTATTAATTTGGTTGATGATTGATCTTGGTATGATCACTGATTGGTTGATTGGTAAGTTAGTTTGATCAATGATTGGTTTTGGAGAAAATTTTGGTATTCAGTATTCCATGTTTGGTTCTAGAATGATTATTTGGAATTGAGCTTAATGTTGGGTGTGTGTCTTGATTGAAAATAAGATGAAAGATGGCCTACATTTTTTATGGTTGTTTGAGTTATGTGAATCCAATATGAAATATTATGAAACGTGGTCCACAAGTTGTTGAGGGTCATAATCTTCATTGACGGAGTGAACTTCCTTCTAGTAAGGGTTAGTAAACTTGATTAGGGGGTTGCAGGTCACTTCTAGTTGGTTATAGAGAACAAGTGGAGGTTGTATCCTCCTGTAGGTAGGATCCTACCTACTGGAAAGAGTCTACGCCAATACAACATTATAATGAAGTTTTTCTTTATAATAAAAGAAGAAGACAAAGATGACAACAACAATGATTTTCTCCCATATTGGGTTTCCACCTAAAATCCTAGTGTCCTTACGTGTTGATGTGTTGATTATGTGTGATGGTTTATTTTTCTCTTACTGCTCATGGTTAATGAAAAATGAATGTCTAATGAAATAATGATGCACTAGTCAAAGTTAAACATCTTATTGAAATTATGAAAAATTAGTAATCTACACATATGAAGTTTTGATTCACTGAAGTCATGTACACACATGGGTTGCTTGAATAATAGTAGTGTACACTTTTCTAAATTTAAAATTAAAGACTAAGTGAAATAAAATTATTTTTTCACCCCACCCCCTCCACCCCCCTCTCAGTGTGTCTCCTAACAATTTGTATGAGAAAAACATGGCATCAAACAAAGTTTTTTTGATGAAGAATCTGTATAACATCAATATGAAGGAGGGTGCTTTAGTTAAAGATAATTTAAATGAATTTAATAATTTCCAATTATCTTGCCTCTATCAAGAGTATTTTGGATAATGAAATAAAAATCATCCCACTTATGTGCTCCATGCTAGATAAACTGAGATGACCTGATAGTAGTTATGAGCACTTTAGCACCTATAGGGCCCCTTAAGTTCAATGATGATAAAAATTATTTAATGAATGAGGAGTTGTGATAAAAATCAATTACCAGAAACCTAGGAGGAGAAGCTCTAGTCTTATCTTATTGTGGAAGGAAAATTGAGCGTAGAAAATAGGAGCATTCAAAATGAAGAGGCAAATCGATATCAAGAACAAGAATACTTACTTGTTTTAATTGTGGAAACATAGGAATAAAAGGAAAAACAATAAACCAACATAAATTAAAATCAAGTAGCACAAATGAAGGTGAGACCATTATTGTAGTTTCTAAAAGTGATGGCTTATTTACTATTTCAATAGAAGAATCCTATTAATATTTCTAGTAGTATCATTTATTTGGCACTAGAATTTAGGGAATCTCATCATGTGGCTCCATGCATAAATAATTTTATTATATATGAAGAGAGTGATCATGGTAGAGTACATTTAGGAAATAATCATTTTTGTAATATTGTTGGAGTGGGACATGTTTGAATCAAGATAAAGGATGAAAATGGGATCCTTCTAAAATAGGCTAGGCATGTTCCACAAATGTGTATGAGTTTGATATCTATGGGAAAATTGGATGATTGTTACGAGATAAACACCCTAGGGTCTGGGTTGAGAACCCCAATATATTGAAGGGAATATACCAACAAGAAGCAAGAAAACAAGCTATCCTAATGCTTAAACTACTAAAGTGTGATGAAGAGATAGAACCCATAAGTCCTACGTTTGAGGATGTTCCCATTGGGTCCAAACCCTCTACTTCCTCCAACGCTTCAAAACCTGCAACTCATTCTAGAAAATAATATATACTACCAATAGTTCAAAGCATGTTCAATATATGAATGTTAGATCATATAAGCATATAGATATAAAACATGAAATCATACATAATTAGATCATAACATGAATTAAAGCATAAATGTCATCACATTAGGAACAAGGCAGAGCTTCTTTATTAATGTCTGCAAATAATGTGCAAGAATACAACCTAATTAAACCACGACTCCAAGTGAAACCTTTCTCTGAATCCGTCTAACCTAAGCGTCAAAAATCCTCTTTCAAGTGCATACACATAGATGCCATATAAAGGAGATGGAAATCTCTATGAGGAAACAACGGTTTTCTACAGTTGGGGGTGCAAGAGGCATAGGGATAAATCAAACTTGATCAGGGACCAATTAGATAGAATATCAATATCCTATCTTTCTCTCCCCCTTAGGCCTTCCCATGAGGTGTTTAGCCATGGGCTCCTGTAGGTCGGGTTCTAGTGTAACCCATAAACCCTGCCCATAAAATAAGGATTTTATATTTCAAATTATATATGTGGGTTGGGTATAACTGGACCTGCGTGTGTGCGCACTTTTTGAAGGGAAGACTCACATATGGAATTTAAAATAATGTTTTCTAGTAAATGGATCAAGTTTGAAGGGTGATAAATGATGATATGGCATATGCCTCCTAATGTATGAGGTTAGAAGGGGTACATGATGGTCGAAATGTATTAAGTGTATAAAAAGAATCATACAAGGACTTGGGAGGAGATCACCCATAATTTTACCAATGGTGAACACTCAATAGATGAAATTTTCGTATTATTAACTATTTCCCAACCTTAGTAAGAGGAGATTACCCATGGATCCCCATGTGTCATTTTTTTTTGAGGATGGGGATATTTGGGTTCTCTTGAGCTCACGCTAAGTACTTGGGCTTTTCTCCTTCAATCCAAGTACTTAGCTTGGTACTCATTCCTTCCTTTCTACCTTTTAGTTAGGTATCCTTGTCACAGATTTGAGGTTTAGGTTGAGGTTAGGGAGACTAGAGGACTTCCTTGCAGCCCAATCTCTCGCCACAAGCCAACAAGCCTCGGGGGGAGTAGGGTGAAACCTTAGATTGGTGGTTCTTGTCAAGACTAGAAACTATCTAATCCTAGAGTTGTGAGAGGGTGGGGAGGAGTCGTATCCGTAAAGCAAATACTCCCCAACCCAGAAACTGATATAGATGCCATGGGTATGATAAGAAATTAGGATTTTATTAGAAAAAAAGAGGAGAAAGAAAAGAATTGAAAATTCCTTTCAAAAGGATTTGATATATGTACTCTGCTTCTTCACGTGTTTCCTGGGTAACAAAAAGTAATAAAGTAGGCATAGAAAGAGAAATAGTCAAGGTTCTAAGTGCTTGTTGTACCTACAAATCATTGCTCAAGCAAGTGGTGGTTTGGATGCTCAAAGTTTAGGTCAATGAGGGAGGGAACTCTATAATGATTGTTTCAACGACTCCTACTTCTTCTTGACATGTTCGCTAGAGAAGGACCATATAAGGTCCCACTAGCGAATCACCTAATTTCGTGTACTCATTGGCCAGGAGCTTACTACATTTTAGGGATAACCAGGAACTATCTACAAGTTTTAGCACATCTTTCGACAACCTATAGATAGCTTTTTAAATCCTCTTGCAATATATCTAGAGGTACCATGTAGGTGTTAATATTATCAGATTGGGACCTTGCTTATTTTGGAAATAACGAAAGGGAAAATACGTACAAATTTGCCATGCCTAGGGGATTGAGGGAAGGAAGAACTGTAGCAATGATTTCAATAAAGCCGGAGCTAAATATTGGTTGGGCAAGCATTCTGAGGTAAGAGGAGTAGCTAGGAACCCTATATACCATCCCCATGGAGGTGGGGAAGGGGAAAGTGAACGAGAATGAGAAAAAGATTTTGGAACATTCGTTTGGAAGAGATGATGGAAGCAGAGTTCACTAGAGATGGATGAGAGAGAATAGAAATAATCCTTTTCATTTTGTTGCATTGTAGAAGGTTCAATATGAGAATGAATAAAAAATATTGAATGGGATACCAAGCGAGTGGAATAGATAAGAAAGAAATCTCATGCCTGAGGCAAGCATACCCATGCTCAGAGATAGTAAAGCACATTTGCATATCAAGTGTAGAGAGGATCGAATATGTATACAAGTACAAAGAAAACTAAGAAATACATAGTGGATCATCTGATCATAGCCAAAAAAGTACATATCAAGGTCATGTCATAATATCACATATAAAATAAATGATCAATGATGCTGAAGGAGATATCATATCACTGATGTCACATAATTGATCCTCAAAATACCAAGTCAAAAAGTGGAATAATGGTACTGCATGCAACTCAGGTTCCAACATATAAAATGTTGTTGTGATCAACATATAAGGTGGATTGTGTCACTGGAAAAAAACTGGAGGAACTGACAAGTGAACCAAAAAATGTTGATGCAATCCGAGGTCTTCATCGACCGCCATGTTACATTTCTACACTATGAGAATAAATGATCTGAAGTTGACCATGTGAGAAATCATTTGATTATTGGTCATTGATGTATACCATTAACAAATGCAAGACAACTCATCGATAATGATGATGAGATTCAAGGTACCCCAGTACAATCTAACAAGTACGAATAAATGAGTTAAAGTTGAACACTTGAGAGAGTCTATCAATGAAGAGATGTTGATGTATTCTCACTATCGATAGTGAAGGATTTTTCCACTGTAAACCCTAAGGTATTGAAAAAGGACTCTAGACCTTATTCCCGGAGAAAGGTTGATTTTGTAGAAAGTCATGGTCAAAAAGTGGCTTATACATGAGTCCAAGTGAAGTTGGCTTAAGGCCAAAGGGTACAAATAGTCAACATGCAATGTAACAGTACAACTCAACAGGTGGGAACCTCTTGGGTATAAATCCAGAAAGGTAGCGAAGAAGAAGGAGAATGAAGCTTCATCACAAAAGTCATGGTGGTACTAAAAAGGACTCTTGAGCTTACTCAATCTTAGTAGCATGGGAAACATATGCTAGCGAGGATCTAACTAGGAATCCCATGTAAAGGATGGCTCTACCATCATGTCATGATTTTATAAGTTGGTGAGTAAAAATGGTTTAAGAATCATAACACAATGGGGTTGATCCTATGGCAACATATCGCCGTATGGAGGCTAGAATGCACAATGCAACAAAAAATGTGATCTTCCCTAACCTATATGCCAGTGACAAAAATGATACATGCCATGGTGATTCAATGATCATGGAATCGAAGTGGTAGAAAACGTCTCAAGGTCTCCAATTTAACTTGAAAAACAACCTATCCCAGCACTCAAAGCAAAAAGATCAATTTTTTTTTAAAATAAAACATTAACTTTGCAAAATTGATTTTTATTTTTTTTGAAATTATAACTTATAAATATACATTTTGACTTACCAAGCCTCACTCGTGTTTTAGACAATTGAGTGCTAGAGCTTTGGAGCAATGTTTGTAGGCCAAATTGTTTCATTTTTTTTAACCCTTTTTCCCTTCAAAACCATAACCTTATACCTATGTTTTATCTTTGTAAACCCCCTTATTCCGACACTAGTCCAAGAATCGTGTCCCTTCCTACACTAAATTTATGTTTCATATTTAAGGGTTACGAATGTGCAGCTTAATTAATCATTTTCATAGATTTTATGCCTTTAAATATTTGCAACTAATAATTCTCTTCCTAAAAGTATTTGATAGACAATGGCTTAATCATCTTGTTAGCATGGTCAAGTGCAGGTAGGATTCCTGCACCACTAGTGAATCTTCAACTACCGCAACAGCTTGCCACTCCATGCGAACACCATGTTCTAGAACGATTAACTCGATTTGGGCTCAGAGCATAGAGGAAAATCGAGGATATGGTGGAGATTAGGTCATTGGTTGAATACCTAGAATAGTGTTTTGCTTATCGCTGAAAGGCTTAGTACGAGTTGTTATTGTTATTTTTTTATAAATTAAAGGCTTAGCACAAGCTGTTATTGTTATTTTGTTATAGCTGAAAGGCTCAAATTGGAATGCTTGTTGTAATTTGGTTACGTCCGTAGCCTTGAATGAATGTATAAAATGTAGGAGTCAGATGGAAAATGGTAGCGAGCGATAGATATAGCAAGGATATTGTGATTCTGTCCTTTTGTAATTTTTCTTGTATTGCCCTCATTCTAGGCTAGATTCAAATTCATGATGTATATTTGATGATCATTAATAGAAAGCAACTACACTATAATTTCTCAATCTTGCATTGTAATCTTTGTGTTGATGTGTTGCTTAAAGATATGAGTCACATGCAAATTATATCACCACAGGCTGATCACAATCTTAGTTAAGAAAGAATTGGAAGCTAAAAGTGTGACTTGGGAGGAGTTCTTGAAGGAATTTTGGGGGCGGAGCATAGAGAAGTTGACTCAAAATAAAAGTGCAGAGAATTCGACTCAAAAGAAGGGTGAAAAAAAACTGAAGTTGGCTCGGAAGAGGAGTGCATGCAAAAACGAGAAATCAGAAACGATGACCCCATGTCCTACCGAGACCAAAAGGTCGCCCAGGAAAAGAACTTCCTCCTCAAGGGTGGATCTTGTTCATTCAACCTCTCCTATAATGTTGAGTGACTCACCACCTGCATCACCAAGTAAAGATAACCTTTCAGTTTTTGTTGAGGTAGCAGCTCACATAGTGGTTGATGGTGACTATGTGGAGAAAGAAGATGACACACCCTTGTCAGTCCTCTTGGAAAAATGAAGAAATGAAAGGTAATGTTGAGTATAAGTAAGGACCCGACAGAGGGTCAGATGGATGACAGGGCATAGGCTGATGAAACCCTAATGATTTTGAAGAGCAGGGTACTGAAACCCTTGATGTGATGAATGAGCAGGGCATTGAAACCCTCAACGATTTTGAGGAGCAGGGTACTGAACCCCTGGTGAGATAGATGAGTAGGGTACTTAAGCCCTTGATAATTCTGAGGAGAAGGGTACTGAAACCCCTGAGAAGGCAAAAATGCAGGGCACTAAGACCCTTAGAAGCATTGATATTCTAGGCGTTGAAACCCTTGATGATATTACAATGCAAGAATTAAAGGGTGGCCAAGATAATTTCAACCTTGATGATGATAGCACATGTCTGGAATTGAATTCTGAAAATTTTACACCCAAGGAATTGAGAGTGGAGAATTCCACCCTCTGTCTGAATAGTCATATAGAAGGACTCAAGCAACATGTTTATGACATGGAGGTATTAAACCAAGCCATGAAAGAGCATCATACAAAGTAGAAACGAGCAAATGCAGAGTTGGTAGGGGAAGTGAAGCAATAGAAATGACAATTTAAGATACAGAAGTGTCAGGCTTCGAAGTGTTATGAATGTCTTAAAAAGGTGACCAAGAAAATTAAAAAGGTTCAAAGCAGTAAGGAAAAGATAATGAAAGCAGGGATCAATATACAAGTTTAGAATTAAAGGGAGGCCCTTCTATTTTGGGCGTTTTTGCAGTAGGTAAGGTTTGTGTGAGGACCCACAATAGCTTAAGGAGGGGAGGATGTTGGTAGGCTAAATTGCTTCATTTTTTAAACCCTTTTTCCCTTCAAAACCATAACCTTATACCTTTTTTTTAACCTTTTAAATGCCATTATTCTTACACTAGTCCAAGAATCGTGTCCCTTCCTGCACTAGCTTTATGTTTCATATTTAAGGGTTACAAATGTGCTTAATTAATCATTTTCATAGATTTTATACCTTTAAATCTTTGCAAATAATAATTCTCTTCCTAGAAGTATTTTACAGACAATGAATTAATCATCTTGTTAGCATGGTTGAATGTAGGTAGGATTCCTGTACTGATGGTGAATCTTCAACTACCATGACAACTCACCATTCCATGCAGACACTGTGTTCTCGAATGATTAACTCGAGTTGGACTTGGAGCATAGAGGAAAATCAGGGATATGGTGGAGATCAGGTCATCGATTGAATACCTAGAATAGCGTTTTGTTATAGCCAAAAGGCTTAGCATGAGTTGTTATTGTTATTTTGTTATAACCGAAATGCTTATATTGGAACACTTGTTGTAATTTGGTTACGACCACAGGCCTGAATGAATGTATAAAATGTAGGACTCAGATGGAAAATGGTAGCGAGTGATAGATATAGCAAGGATACTGTGATTCTATCATTTTGTAATTTTTCTTGTATCGCCCTCGTTCTGGGCTGCATTCAAATACATGTTGTATATTTGTTGATCATTAATAGAAAGGAACTACTCCATGATTTCTCAATCTTGCGCTGTAATTCTGTGTTGATGCATTGCTTAAATAACTGAGTCTTTATGTTTCCTAAACAGGGAAATGAGTTGGTTGGCTAGGGCCCAGCCAACCCAACTCATTCTCCCTCATGTTGTTCTCCTTTTTTTCGATTAAGGTGTGTTAATTACTTTTAATGCAAAGTGTGAAGTAAACAGATGTTTCTTTTATGTTTCTGCAAAGTTTGAATTTGATTCCATTATAGCGTGATGGATCTGTGGTGTGTGAGTTCGAATGAAGTTTAATCTTATGATTTCCATCTTTGAATTTTAATATCATTTTATGTTTGTATTGTGCAAGCACGCATTCCTGCATTAGTGCGTTTACATTTTTGCATATTGATTCTTTCGGTTCATTACAGTAATAGTCTTTTATTTTTACTTGATCAGTCTTAATGCGATCCTGAAGAGTGTGATTTTTATTAAGTCTTAATGCGATTCTAAAAAGTGTGATTTTATTTTGAAGTTCTTTTGATATATTAAATTAAACATGCTTCTAGAATTTAGAAACTGAACGTTGTTGCAACACACTAGTCTGTGCCTACACTTTACGCTGTTTAGGAAAGATCTGATTCATGCATAATGATTCTTAAAAAAAATGTTTCTGAGTTCAAAAGGTTATGAATGCAAATCAGTTTGTGTGAATAGCTATTACAAGATTGAAGCCTGTTGTCACAATTAAATGATCTCTTAGATTACATGCAGAAGTTCTTTAATTAAAGAAGAGTGTGATTTGACTTTGGGAATTAATTCTTGTTTTATACATTAAGATTAGTTGAAGCATCTTTCGGCTTGAGGAATTTATTTTGAAGTTTTTTTCACCTTTGCAAGCTATTTTTCCTAGTTAACACATTCTTTATTTTCTCGAAAGAAGGATTGGAAAACTTGGTGCAAGAACCTCTGTCCCAGTACAGGAATCGATCTCCTGATACAAGAACAGACTACTCTAGCCTTGGGGCTTATAGTTCCTGCATAAAGACATAAATCCTTAATACAGGTTTAAAATGTACTCTCAACACCTAAGTTTTGTTCTGGTACTAGTCAAGCACATTGCAAAATTACAGGGATAATAACTTAGTATAGGGAGGAAGATCTATAAGAGTCAGATATCTTCAAGGGTCTAATCATTAACCTAGCACAACTATACTGAATATAAACATAGATTTACATTTTTATTAATCAAAGATTGTTTGCAAGAGGTTTTTAGAATTCCTTTCATTTATTTTCCTGCAAAAGTACTTTCTTTCATATTGCAGCACTAGAATATCTTTGGTGTAAACCATTGGGTGATCTTTTCTTTTTTATTATGCAAGATTGCAATTAAGGAACTAGGAATAGAGTTTGGAAAAGTTCATATCATTTATGGCATTTCCTGTGCTTCGTCTCTATGTTTACGAAACCCCCAGGTTGACAATTAAGTGTTGAAGGAGTCTTCCTGACCACAATTCTTGCACCCAATAAGCAAAACCTGACAATCACAATCCACCAAATTTCTCAGCTAGAATAGTTATCAATCTTCTAAGGAATATCTGAATTTGATGTATTAATGAAATTTCATGCATTTCAAGTATTTTTTCAATAATTTTACTTTAAAAGTTTATTTTTGGATTTTAACTTTGCGCATACGCGGGTTGGGTATAACAAAGTCATGTATTTGGAAGCCCTATACGTGACTATGTATGAAGCAAACCTGCATGCACACAGCCAAAGATTTTAAATCATGGATGAAAATGGATGAAAATGCTTGAACTTGCAGGATGACAATTACTTGGAAGGAAAGAGAGGATAGTACAGTGGATAATGAAGTTATGAATGATCCATTAGCACTGGGCACACTGAGAGGATGTCGATTGTTGAAGATTTAAAAATGCCAAATATGAAAACCAATACAAGGTTCTTGGAATGCTCGTCAATTAATGGGATCCAGAAGAAGATGAATTCATGATTGATTAGATGCCCTTGCGTATTGAAGTAGAAGAAATATACTTCATTATGGGACTTTCCCGAAGAAGAGAGCCAGTTAGTTTGCAAAGGAAGGGCTGAGGAAGCCTTAGTGTGGATGATTACATTCATATTTAATGCCCCAGAAACCCCGAGAAGGTAGGGACACAGATCCCAATCAATAATGTAGAAAATATTCCCTTAAGGATTCTCCTTTTTACCATTGTGAGGGTAGTAGGATCAGCCTCATTGTACCAAGCTTCTCATGTTACAATGAGCTTAGCAGTAGATTGCCTTACCATAGTTTTTGATTAGTGCACAACCCTTCTAACTAATCTGAAAAAACAACTTACTTCCATCAAGAAGAGTAATACCAAACATTTTGGGTATGGTACTATTATTTGTAGTTTCTTCTTTGAGAGACCTCTAGGACCTCGAGCCAAAGTGATTTCCACCATTAGCAGCCCAAGAGATCCATGAATAGGTAGATGGGTTGACTTAATGAAGATACTAGGGGGTGGTGAGGTCCCTAAAGCGACATCTGATGATGAGTTTTTCCTTTGGTTGGAATCACAAGTCATTTCCATCGAGGACTACCCCTATGTAGGCATGGATTTCAGAGTGGATCTAGATATAGTGATTCCACGTGGCATTGCATGAGATGCCATTGGTAAAATTGTGTTTAAGTTTGTAATGTTACTTGTTTGTTTTGGATTTCAAAAATATGATTTGAAATGATTTTTTATTGGATAAAAATTCTTGCAAAATTGTTTGATCATGATATAGACGTGGGATCGATAAGACCTGAGGGTCAACCGAAGCAATCATCTTGGAAGAGATGTAAAGGGTGCTGCAACTAAGACTGAGAGTTCTCCATGTCATAGAGAGGAACTTGGAGAGATTAACTCACCAAGTATCTATGGCAGCAGTAGAGGATCTACTAGAGGCAATGTGGAGATGCATGGTAGGAGTAACATGAGATTGGGTGCACTTTTCCGATGGGTGGTTGCTTCCATCGTCTTCTTCCAAGATGCACATCCAGGGCAGGGCCCACAAATATAGATTAAACATGTCCTGGTCTTTTTGATAGACATGATTGGGCTTAAGCCCTAATTTTGTAGGACATTCCTGTCTTGATTTTGTATAATATTTTGAACAGATAACTTCGATCTATATATAGATAGTTTCATGATGTGATGACCATATATACAAATGATTTTTTATTATTTTTTATTTTAATGTGGTGAATGATTAATATGCCAATCTAATGCTTTATTAGCTAATGAATCAACAAATGAATTTTCTAATCATGAAATATGAATAAATGTGATCAAATGAAATGATATTTGTAATAAACTCACTCTCAAAAATTGGCGATATAAATAAGGATCTCTCACACGATAGATGTTGTTTAATTAAGACACCACTAGTTGTGAATACAAGTATACTACTAATGAATCAATACCACAAGATATTGCTTCAGATAGTAAGTTAACAACAACATTATATTCAGCAACATTCTTTGAATCAAGGCCGATACATATGCTTCTTGAAACCAACAACTGACCGGATGGACAATAAATCACCCAATCCACGGAAGCCAAATTACGGGTATGTCGACTACCACTATCGTCAAACCATAGAAATACCAGATCATCCATTGATACCTACCAAAGAGGATAAAAAATATTGATATCACTATGAAACCTATAGATAGATATGCACAAATATATACAATATCTACAACCAAGCAAAAGGTAGGTAGAAACCTAGGCATAATAGTTTTTAAGATAAATCCCATTTCTGGGCTCCTCCAACTCGTTTCCATCAAAATCAACCAATTCGTAAGCTCCTTTTTTCAAGACCTCTTTAATAATAAAAGGATCATACCAAATGGGTTTGAACTTACCTATCTTGAAGGCATCTTCACTCTTCACTATCTTTTTATGAGCTTCTTTAATTGTGGCTACATCTCGACACTTCTCATCAAGACGTTCCAAATAAACAAGGCATTATTCAAGACTAGAAGTGTCTCGAAGAAATTATATAGCTAATTTAAGAGAAGGAATTTCACAATTCATCGGGAAGATCGATTCCAAACCATAAACTAGTTGAAAAGGAGTGAAACTTGTAGCAACCTTAACTGACATCTGGTATTCCCAAAGCATATGATATAACATGATATGCCAATTGGATCGAGATTTATTAATTGTCCTTTGTAGGATAACTTTCAGGGATTTATTCATGACTTCCACTTGACCATTGCCTTGAGGATAGTAAAGAGATGAATGATCCTGCCGAAAACCCAACTTGAGATCCAATTCATCCATCATCTTGTTCTACAAATGACTACCATGGTCAGTGACAATCTCCTTTAGAATTTCAAAATGAGAAATGACTTGGTTGAATAGAAACAAGGTTGTTGTTTCACCATCATTCACAAAAGTGGGCATAGTTTCAGTCCACTTAGTAAGGTAGTCCAATGATACAATAATATAATTATGACCCTTTGTCAAAGTCAAGTTACAATTTGTAAAATTAATGCCCCAGTTTTTGAACAGATCAATGATAATAACAGGAAAGGGTGGAGCTAGATGAGTGCACATTTTCTGAGTATAAACCTAACAAGGATGGCATTTTTTTACCGTTTCAACACAATCTTTGAGAATCGAAGGCCAAAAGTAACCTACATGCAAGATTTTTTGGGCTTTAGCAAGCCCAGATAGATGACCACCACAAGCTCCACTGTGGCAATCATTTAGTACTGACTCAACTTCTTCTAAGGTTAAGCAGTGTCTAAGGATTTAATCAACCCCGCGATGATATAAAGTGTCACCAATAATAACATAAATTTTAGCTAAGTGACACAACTTTCTTCGCTAATCCTTTGTAAAAGTGTGAGGAAACTTCAAAGTCTGAAGATATATTATAATATCTCAATACCAAGTATCTTGTGAAGAAATAAGGAAAATACGTTCGTCAGGGAATGATTCCTCATAAACCATTTCTTCTTCAAAAGGAAACTCTGAGATTAATTCCACAAATACTAATGATTTCTTAGATTTTCTAACAATAACTTGAGATCGAGTACTTGTAAAATAAAAATCCATTAGTTATATTTTCCCCCAATCGCTCACCTATTGAGGACAAACTGAAACGGGTTGACAATAGCTAAGACAAAAGGTTCTCTAAGAAGAATATAGTGTTGAAGTCGTTGGACAACATGAACAGCTGCCAATGCTAATTTGTCTACAGGGGAATATCGTAGTTCAAGACCTACGAAGCCTCGACTCAAATAATAAATCACATGCTCATGGAGAGAATGGTCTTCCTAAACCAAAACCATATTAATGGTTGATTCTTCCGCAACGAGATATAAGAGGAACTCCCTACTATAATCAGGTGGACTAAGTAAAGGAGGAGAGGTCAATTATTTTTTCAAAGCATCAAACAAGTGCTAAGTGAAATCATCCCATAGAAATGGAACTCCTTTTTTCAGCAATCTCATAAATCCCTTTGTGATCTCAACATAATTGACGATAAATATCCTCAAGAAATTGGCTTTTCCTTGGAGACTTTGAAGTTGACGGATGGTAGACAGGGGAGGCAATTGAAGTATTGCCTCAACCTTGAAAGGATCTATGTGAATCCCTATATTAGACACTATGAATCCCAATAACTGACTAGACGCAATAGTGAAAACACATTTATTCATATTCAACCAGATTTTATAATGACAATATCGCTCAAAAATTAATCGAAGATGATGAGGATGGTCAATTCTCTTTCGAGAATGAGTAGCTAAATCATCCAAATAAGCTTCGATGATATGTTTGATATCACCGAAAGCATAGGACATGGCTCGCTGAAAATTTGCTCCAAGATTTTTAAGGCCAAAAGGCATTTTTTTGTATGCAAAGGTACCCTAGGGGTAGATAAAAGTTGTCTTATGTTGATCTTCAAGATGGATAGTAATTTGATTATTGTGGAGTATCAAAGACCATATGTTTCGATGGTTATTTTAGTATCTTTTCATTAGAGCTTAAAAGCCTTTTGCATTAGAAACTTAGATAATGATGAGGATTTATAACGAAACATGAGAGATTAATAGGAAACACTAATAATTGTCATTCCTATGTGCAGGAGGGAGGAAAAAAGGAAAGTGGCCATCCCAAAGGAAAAGACAAAGATGAGCTAACCATTGTCCCTTTGATGGGAGACGACTAGCAAACTAGATCAAAATGGACCAACCCAGGAAAGGAAGCAAAGATACTAGCTCAGAGCAGAAAATGAAAGAAGTGACTCAGGATTAACGATTCTGTGAATCCCTCAGGATCTTAGATCATGAGGGATCGCTATTTTATCTATTTTCTGTATCTATATATCTCCGTCATCATCCTTATATAAGGGATAGCGTTGTTGGCTAGAGGGGAGAGAGGAATTTTTATGTAATTTCTTTTAAGAAAGATCAAGACTATGATCTCTATGTTCTGTTGAATACTTGAGTTCCTGTAATTTTATTTCATGCATTAATACAGACTTGGTTACTCTTTTATCTTTGAGACTGGATCAATCTTAAGTAGTGTACCCTTGGAGGCTAAGGGCCCAGCCCTGGAGGACACTTTCTCTTGTACCATTATGCGTGGTTTCTGTGTGGTTTGTTCATAAACATGATCTGGTAATTTGTTATGTTTTAAGAACGTTATATTACATGCTCTGTTATGTTTAATGTTCCTGCAAATGAAAGTCTGATATTGACGTTGTATCATGTTACCAATCCTTTAAGTGTTGATTAATCTCTATAGGGTACTGTCACTCCATTTACAGATTTTGATGCGATTGTGCTTTAGCATTACAACAGTTATCTTGAAAAGTCTCATTTCACATGATTATTGAATCCTTGAATGTTACTGTTTTCATCTTGAGATGCAATCGTATGCTTTTATTTAGAGCAATAACAGAATCAGACTAAGCACGTTGTGTTTCTACGGTTTTAATATTATTTCATCAGTAGTGTTGTTCCATAGTATGTGCACATCTTTTAAGAGTGAAGGATTGATGTTTTGATTGGAGTGATTAATTAGAGTTACAGCTTGATGAACTTGGTTACTGCTTATTTCAACTGTTGTTCCATTTTAGTTGTTGTTCCATTCTAATTGCTGTTCCATTTTAATTTTTGTTCCATTTCTGAATTGTTGTTCCATTTTAGTTGCTGTTCCATTTAGCTGTTCCATTTTAGTTGTTGTTCCATTTCAATTGTTGTTCCATTTCAAGATTGCTGATTTGTTGTTTTATTTACTTGCCATTTCTTCAGGATAGTCTCAGGCTGTAGAGAGCATCAGCATCTGCTACTTAGCTCCCAGACCTCTGATCTACTCCCATCAGTTATGAAAGGGATAGGTTATTGCTATCGAACCCTCGACTGATGTGCTGTTCTATTTCATTGCTATTTCCTTTACTTGCTGTTTCATTTCTATTCATTAAGGACAATCTCTGGTTGTAGTGAGTGCCAGCATCTGCTACTTGGCTTCCAGACCTCGGATTTGTTCTCATCAGTTACGGAAAGGATGGGTTATTGCTACCGAACCTTTGACTGATGCAATGCTTGGTGTGATTTAGCATTTTGAAGTAGTTAAGTTGTAGACACGCATATGTTTACTTTTGTAGCTTTTAAATAGCTGTACTACGAGCATTACTCTGACAAGTGCTAAGCCTCAGACTGAGACACTCTTTGAAATAGCAAGACGTTCCTGGATTGACATATTAATGTGAGGTAACTAGAGGTGAAAGAGACCCTTTTTATAGCTCTACATTTTGGCACTGTTGTCGGGGAAAGAGTGTAGCCAGTTGATTTTTTCAGGGTAGTGTACAAGCCTGCTAGGGAAGAATTGGGTTTTGAAAATGGAAGGTAAGAACCTATGTACAGAGCATGTAAAAGCCCTGCTCCTTTGCCCGCTTTCTTGCAGATTTGTTGCTATCTGCTTAAGAAGGATTTAGTAGTGAAATTGAGTGCATGACTAAGCAGAAAAAGCTAGAGAAAAATCCCAAACCTTTACCAAAGCCAGAAAAAGCTAAGGGGCTCGTGACCCTTGGTCGATCAACCTTCATAGATGAAATCTATAAGAAAGCTGAATCTCAGCCTTTAGTAGGACCCAGGAAAGTTATTTCCAAATAGCCTACTAGTTCCCTTCAGGCCACAGGTTCACCATCTGTAGCCTTTGTTGAGGTGCATAGTCAAACTGACGAACAGAACTTTCAAGAAATTGAAAATTCTATTCCAAAACAATTGCAAGAAGGGAATTTTAGTAATCTTTGTGAAGGAGAAGGGGAAACAGGGGAGACTAGGGAGCCAAGATCTCCTCTTAAGATAACTCGTCATTGAATAGCCCAGACAAAGGGAGTGCGGTAAAAATTATTATTGAAGAAACCCAATCCCCTTAGATAGAAATCCTAGATAGAGGAAGTGCTATTAAAATTGTTCCTGTTAAAGACATTCCTCCTAAACCTAGGAATACCCTTTTATATATTCCGGAAGGTTATTGGCATATATTTGACCCAATGGCTCAAAATCCGCCAAACACCCAAACCTCTACATTACAATACCCCATAGTGGATTCCGTAGCAAATGCCCCTATGAGAGCAATCCCCCTTCAACATATCCCTACATTTCACGGACTGACATCAAAGGACCCGAATGCATTTTTATTTGAATTTGATGTACTGTGCAGGGGATATGATTACACCACTGACCCCCAGAAACTAAAATTGTTCCCCTCTACCTTAAAAGGGCTGCTTTAATATGGTTTATAGGATTAGGTGGTGGGGTTATAAATAACTGGGAACAAATGAAAGAATCTTTTTTGAAAAAATATCAAGACTACTGCAAGTCTAGAGAACTAAAAGATGAAATATTTCAGATGATAGCTAGACCAAACGAAACATTAGAAGAATATGTGGAACATTTCCAGTATAATCTACAAAGATCTCCCTATGCATCATTGCCTTTGCCCGATAACATGTTGAAAACAACATTAATAAGGGGCATGAAAGGACAATGGATTGAAATATTAAACATTATGGGGAAAGGGGATATTTATCAGGAAAGTTTTGCTGACATAATTGATTTATGTATCAGGAGTTCGAGAGGCAGTACACGAATCAAACCAGTAGAACATGATCGGTTTGCAAGAGAAAATAAAATTCCATCAGAAGGAATAACGCGTGTGGAAATTGTAAATTTATTTGAAAATTTTAAAACTGATATAATAGGAACACTGACTACACAATTGGACATTTTGCAGGCCAAGCAGAAACAAATGGAGACAGAACATAATTTCACAATCTTCTGCCCCAGGTGTAGGAAGAAGCATAGCAATAAGGAGTGTCCACTAGATACAGTCCAGACATGCACCATCTGTACAAGGGATCACTCTACAGAAAGCTGTCCCTCATTACCTGGACTCAAAGCGGTATGTAAGGAAGCAGAAGAAGAACCAGAGGCAGTATATTTGCTCAACCAGCGTCGTCAGTGGCAGCCATGACAAACTGGTATATTTTCAGACCCAGCTTCTTCTTTTCAGTATCCGCGGTATAATACTCAACAGTATAATACATGGCAAAGTCAGTTTCAGCCCCCATTTCCAAACTGGTCATCACAGTCATATCCTTCTACAAACCCGTGGCTAAATCAGACAAGCCAATCTGGTTGGTCGAATCCTCCTTATCCCCCACCATACTGGCAAAAAAACCCATACCCACCACAATGGACTCCCCCCACTTCACAAGGTTCAGTCTGGCAGACTAATTGGCAGAGACCAACGCAACAACCAATAGGAAATATTCCTTTCCCTCAACCTACATTGCCAGCTTTACAGTAAAACCCCCAATCTAATCTGAGACCTCAACTCCCAGCCCAGCCTAATCCCAATCCAAATAACAGACCAGTCCAAGCTCTCCAAATTTTAGAAACACCAGAAGAAGGACCCGATCTGAGGAAGTGCAATGATCTTCAGCTAAGATCTGAGCATATTATCCAAACAGAGGGAAATAAAACAGTTCAGATTGAAGATTAGTTACCTAGAGAACATCTGTCACAAGAGGAGGATGTGAATAGACAACAAACTCATAATCAAGCAACCACATCCTCTACCCCGTTCCCAGAACATTTAGTCATACCTCGACCTATACAACAACCTAATTTTGACATTCTGGGAGAATTACAAAATTTGTACATAAAAATTCCATTCCTTCAGGCCATTCAAGACATCCTGATATACGAAAAAACTATTAAAGAATTGTGCATAAAAAGACTGAAGAGGAATATAATAGATAATCCAAGAGTTCAAGTAGTCGGTACTTTATCTGACTTATTATCAGGAAAGGAAACACCTATTAAGTATGAAGACCAAGGAAACCCAATAGTAACTGTTCAAATTTATGGTCAAACCCTAACCAATGCCTTAGTTGATCTTGGAGCTGCAATCAATATATTGACAACTGCTACTTGCCAAAAACTAGGCATCACATCTACAGAACCCACCTCAACTCTGCTAGAATTGGCTGATCGGTCTGTGGTTAGGCCGGAAGGCATACTACATGATGTCATGGTCTTGGTTGACTCCTGGGAATACCCAACCGATTTTCTGATAATAAACCCTAAGACCCGACTTGATGGACATCCATTGATCTTAGGAAGACCTTGGTTCGCTACCGCTGATGCCTATATCGGCTGTCGGCAAGGGAACATGATCATAACCAAGGGAGCAGATATCAAGAATTTAGTACTATATCCCCCAGTGCAGCCAAGCATCACAATAGTTAAAACTAATAGGCACCCTGTATCATATCTTACTGACAACATTAGATCTCCATTAACTATACAAAAAGCACTAGAGTTCAAAGACCAAACAGAAGATGATGCCATCAGTAATTTCATTAGTCAAACTGAACTCACATCTCGTACCCAGTGTCATATGATAAAAGCAACATTTGATAACGAAGTAGAAGAGGAACCTCTGAAAGATGCACATGATCACACAATCCCTGTCACTTCAGTTGCACATAGTAAAATTGTGGAAATTGAACCTGGAAAGACCTTAAATGTACACACCACATCTACATAGAAAATGATGCAAGACCTGCTAGGAAGCCTCAGAGAAGACTAAATCCTCATCTAAAAGAAGTAGTAAAAGTTAAGCTTCAAAAACTTTTAGATGTTAACTTCATCTACCCTATCTCTGATAGTAAATGGGTCTCACCGCTTGTGGTGGTGCCGAAAAAGAATGGGAAGTGGAGAATCTACGTGGATTACAGGGAGCTAAATAAGGCAACATAAAAAGATTACTTTCCTCTCCCATTCATCAATCAAGTATTGGACACTTTGGTAGGGAATAAATTCTTCTCTTTTCTCGATGGCTTTAGTGGGTATAACCAAATACAAATTGCCCTTGAAGATCAGGACAAAACTACTTTTACTTGTCCTTGGGGAACATTCGTCTATCGAGTTTTACCTTTTGGCTTATGTAATGCTCCTGCCACATTCCAAAGGGCTATCCTTAGCATTTTTGCAGATCTAATAAATGAAGGATTGGAAGTATATATGGATGACTTTACTCCATACAGAGATGAGTTTGATCCAGCATTGGAGACACTAGAAAAAGTCCTACAACATTACATAGCTACCAGGCTTTGTTTAAACCATGAAAAATGTTGCATGATGATGACAGAAGGACTTATTTTAGGACACTATATTTCAGCAGCTGGCATTTAGGTAGACCCAGCCAAAATCCAAATAATTTTTCTTATTCCTACTCCTACTACTCAAACAAAGGTACGTAGCTTCTTGGATTCTCTGGTTACTACAAAAGATTTATAGAACATTATTCACATATTGCTGCACCATTGTATGCACTAACTGGTAATATTGATTTTCTTTGGACAGAAAAATGTGAACGTGCCTTCAACGATCTGAAGAAGCTCGTATCTACAACCCCAGTCCTTCGGGGACCGAATTGGGATTTGTCATTCCAGATATCATCTGATGCCTCAGACACAACCATTGGAGCGGTCCTTGGATAGGAGGAGGATAGAAAACCATATGCAATTTATTACATTAGCAAAAATCTATCCCCTGCTGAATTAAATTATGCTATCACTGAAAAGGAATTTCTAGCTGTTATACATGCTGTCAATAAATTCAGACATTATATTACTGGATATCCTGTTATCTTGTACATAGATCATTCTGCTATAAAATATTTAGCAAACAAGCCTATCACAAATGGCAGGATAACTAGATGGCTGATTTTATTGCAGGAATTTGATATTACAATCAAGGATCGACCCGGGAAAGAAAACCTAGTAGCTGATTTCCTCTCAAGAATGCCAAAACCAGTCGATGCAGCAGCACTTGAAGATCAATTTCCAGATGAGCATCTCTTTATCGTTGCTGTTCAAACACCCTGGTATGTTGATGTTGCCAATTACCTAGAAGTAGGTAAGTTACCAAAGCATCTAACCCCTAATGAGCGAAAACAGATTATTCAACGAAGTACCAGATTTTCTTGGATTGGGGGCTATTTGTTTCACACAGGGGCAGACATGCAAATCAGGAGATGCGTTCAACAAGATGAAATTTTTGATATACTGAAAGCATGCCATGACCAACCATGTGGTGGACATTTCATTGATTGCAGGACTGCACATAAGGTATTACACACATGGTATTATTGGCCCACAATTTTTAAAGATGCAAAGAAATTTGTCCAGGCATGTGACAGTTGTCAGAGAGCAGGATGCCCTAGTCAGTCGGATGAGATGCCTCTGAAACCACAACTAGTCGTCGAACCATTTGAGCATTGGGTTCTTGATTTCGTGGGACCAATCAACCCACCATCAAACCAAAAAACATACATTTTGGTGGCAACAGAATACATCACCAAGTGGGTTGAAGCAGAGACCTTGCCCAGAGCTACAGAAGAATCTGTTATACAGTTCCTGCTCCATCTATTTGTACGCTATGGCCTCCCTAGAGAGATAATTACAGATGGAGGGACACAGTTTGCTAGGAACAGAATAGCGGCAACACTCAACAATTATCATGTTCAGCATAAAATTACCACCCCATATCACCCATAGGAAAATGGGCAAGTAGAAAGCAGCAACAAGATAATAGAAAAAATTCTAACAAAAACAGTTGCATCACATAGACGTGACTGGGTTGCCAGACTACCTAAAGCACTGTGGGCGTATAGAACAACATGGAGAAGCACCACTGGTCACTTACCTTACTAGCTAATGTTCGGAAAACAACCTATTTTTCCTATAGAATTTGAAATCCAGACATTACAAACAGCACAAGAAGTTGGGTTAGACTTAACTGAGGCACAGACTAATCGACTACAACAGATTAATGAGCTAGATGAAATTAGGCTCTCTGCACTTCAACACATTGCCCTAATACAGCAGCAGAGAGCTAAATGGCATGATGCTCTCATTAAAAACAGAGTCTTCCATGAAGGAGACTGGTCTCTTTTATATGACTCTAGGTTTCAGGACTTCCCAGGAAACTCCAAACTCGTTGGCTAGGACCATATGAAATTCAGAAAGTACATGACAATGGTACCCTTACCCTCATTACTATTGATGGTTCTGGATACACCTTTAAGGCAAACGGCCATCGAGTCCGTCTTTATCGCAAACCACTTACTTGGGAGTCCTTCTGCCAACAACTACACCAAGATTCAGATATGGAGATCTTATGGGAGGAAGACAAGTCTTTCCCACCTGTAACTCACTAAGAAATTTACTTTTCCTTACAATTTGTATATAACTTCTTGAATTATTTTTTTGTACATATCTTTGCAACACGTTTTGTTACTTTTGTTGTTCCTTTTTTTTCAAGAGGAATTGCACTTTTGATTTTTGTTGTTCCTTTTCTAAAAAGGGACAGCACTTGTGATTTTTACTGTTCCTTTTCCAAAAGGAACAACACTTGTTATTTTTACTGTTCTTTTTCCAAAAGGAAGAGCACTTGTTTGATTTTGTTGTTCCTTTTCCAAAAGGGACAACACTTTTTATTTTTTGTTGTTCCTTTTCCAAAAGGGACAACACTTTTGATTTTTTGTTGTTCCTTTTCCAAAAGGGACAACACTTGTGATTTTTTGTTGTTCCTTTTCCAAAAGGGACAACACTTGTGATTTTTTCTGTTCCTTTTCCAAAAGGAACAACACTTTTGATTTTTGTTGTTTCTTTTCCAAAAGGAAAAACACTTTTGATTTTTGATGTTCCTTTTCCAAAAAAAACAACACTTTTGATTTTTGTTGTTCCTTTTCCAAAAGGAACAACACTTGCGATTTTTGTTGTTCCTTTTCCAAAAGGAACAACACTTGCGATTTTTTGTTGTTCCTTTTCCAAAAGGAACAACACGTGCGATTTTTGTTGTTCCTTTTTCAAAAGGAGTAGCACTTGTCTGTTTTTTTTTTGCTGTTCCTTTTTCAAAGGGAACAACACTTGTGTGTTTTTGCTGTTTCCAAAAGGAACAACACTTTTTTATTTATGTTGGTCTTTTTCCAAAGGAACAGCACTTGTTTGATTTTGTTGTTCCTTTTCAAAAGGAACAGCACCGTTGATTTCTGTTGTTCCTTTCTCCAAACGAACAACATCTGTGAACTGTTGTCGTGCCCTTCCTTGAAAGGAACACTACTCATATGATTTTGAAACAACTTGTTCATTCTATTCTAAATTAAGGATGCTTATTGCTAATGTTCTTTCAAGTCTTTTGGAATATGGCTATGCACTTATGTGATGGAAACAAAAACACAGCATACGGAAATCAGTAAATCATAAATCGCTATCTTTATAAGAGACTGCCCTGAATTGGTGAAAGGACACAGGGAAAGACATGCTTATTCATCACATTTTGCTGCCATTGTTCTACTAACTTTGTTCTGATTGGTTATCTGTATCATGATGGTTCTTTTTTAATCTTCTTTGATTATCATTCCGTAATAAGATCAAAGGATCTATACCTTTCTATTGGGATATTAAGACTTCTTCCACCATTCCTACTCTTAAGGAGTGTTGAACCACCCTTTGTGTATAAACAGGAAAGGCGCCTTATTAAAAACAAGAAAAAAGAAGGAAGCAAAGCATGGTTTCTAAAAATTGTCAAATTGTAGGATAGGAAGTCTCATTGCGAGCTGGCCTACCATGATCATCAGGACAGAAGCGAAGTGGCATTCCCACTATGGCCACCACACCTGGGAAATGGTCCAAAAGATATATCAAACAAGCAATCTTTGGAACAGGAGGTCTCATCACGAGCCGACCTGCCCACTATTCGCTCATCCCTCGTGAATGGCATTATGACTAACTGGTCACCAAGCCAGGATAGCGGCCTACATTTTGACATTACACAACCCTTCCTGGCATACACAAAGGACTATGGGTCCAGGGGTGAAACAAACAACTTTGCCAAGGTTATGGACACCTGTCGGTAGCAGAGCACTGTTAATGGTATTGAAGTCGTATTTTTACACCAATAGGTAAGAAGATTGCATCCTTTTGTTTCTTATGCTGTGATAATTAATTATATAATATTACCCAACCTTATAGCGCATGATTATATATTATCGCCAATCATTACGAAGCTAGTGACAGCGACCGCATGAGACTCTCTATCTATGGCAAATGTTTTATCCCCAAACTTCCATCAAATCACTGCAATCCCTTACGTATTAAAGCGATGTAACTTTATACCTCGATTTCAATAATAGGCTATTTTTGTAAGCATGGCATATTGCCATACGTTGTTCCATAAAGACCTCGCAGCAGAACAGACGCTGCTCCTTTATTTGACGGCTGGGACAGCCTATCACATTGCGGGGGGGAGGTAACCTCATCATTCCCCAGAGCACGTGTCAGTCCATTATTTGAGAAATTGTGTACTTGGGCACAACACGGCTCAACAGTATTATCTTTTTCTATTTTTGTTTTCTTCTGCATGAGTTGTTGTTCGAAGCCACTTCCACAGCATACACCGTAGAATTAGAAGTTGAACGAGTAATACGCCACCAACTTCTCTGCGTTTCAACAAACAGTTGTTTTTCCTTTGAGAATTTGCAGTGAAGCTATGGGAGGAAGGTCAGTTCGCCGAGAACCGCAAGTATTAACTGTTTCGGCTGCAGCCCAAAGAATCCTGAAGAAAGCAGGATGGTTGACCTATCTCAACCACCTGAAGGAGTCCAATGAAACAATAGCGATAGAATTCTTATAGAATTTACAGGAAGACTACTCCACAGTAAGAGGAAAGCGAATAGCAGTTAACGATGACATAATAGCAAGAGTCACGGGACTACTAGCCACTGGACCAGTGTGGACAATAAAGAAGGAAAGGCTGCAGGATATTTTGGAAATCTTTCAGAACGAGGGCCAGAGTTTGACAATTCAAGGAAAGGGGGTGCTGCCAGCAACGCTAGGAGAGCCATGGGCGGAGTTGGCAAAAATCATCCAAAGCTACATCACCTGTGAAGGCAGAAAAGACGTGGTAAGACCACGACATCTTAAACTCCTAGCTGTCTAAAAACAGAAATGTTCTTTGAATTTACCTGCATTGTTGAATTCACTATTGCATGATGTTGCACAAAGTATGAAGAGGGCACAGCATGTAGAATCAGTTATTAGCTACCACGGATTAATTCAGTTGATAGTTCATTATAGTCTCACCCAGCAGCAGAGAAACTAGGAAGAACTAATTGCCATCATCAATAGAGGGACGGCCACATCTAAATGCCCGAAAAAATGAAAACAAGTTGATAGCACACCCCAACGTTCAGAAAAACGGAAGCAGGACACTTGCACAGAAGAGCAACCTGAAAAACGACCTGAAAAACGGAAACATGATGCTAGTACACCCGAATAACCAGAAAAACGTAGAAAGTCGCCAAGGCTCACATGGCTACGAGGATGGCTGGAGAAGCCCCAGGAAGGAACGAGCCAAGCAATAGAAATCAAAGATGAGCAGTCTGCAGAGACAGAAATGGAGGAGGAAAACAACGAGGAAGCAGAGCAGAATGCAGAGACAGAAACAGAAGAAGAAACCGATGAGGAAGCAAAGCAGTCTGCAGAGACATAAACAGAAGAATAAGACGTCAAGGAAGAAGATCAGTCTACAGAGGCAGAAACAGAAGAAGAAGAAGAGGAGGGAGAGCAATCCACAGGGAGAGAAGAAGAAAAGGATGAGTAGTTTGAAGAGGAAGGAGACGAGAAGAAAGAAGTTGAGCAGTCCGAGTAGGAGGAAGGAATGGAACAGCAGGAATGGAGCCCATTACAAGACCTGTTAGGGGAAGATGAATTGGCCAACATTTTGGCCAATATGGGTGAATATGGCGAACCCCTGAGTCCATCAAACCTCCATGCTGTAGAGAAAACCCAAGAGAAAGATGCACCCGAGGAATTTCATGCAGAAGAGGTGGAAATAGAAAATTTGTCCGTTTATAACGAGAAGATATCAAAAAACACTGAGAAGGAACAACCCATTCCTAATCAGAAGGCACCAGAAGAAAGTCCGGAGGAAGTAAGGGCAGAAGAAGAATTAGCCCAAGAAATAACAGAGCCTAGTAAAGTTCTTACCCTGGAACAACCAGCTCAGGGAGAAAATCAGGAAGCTAGCCACAGCCCAAACCGCAGCGAACAGCCTGCTGTTCTTTCTGAAGAGATGATGGAAATAAGGGAATTATGAAGGGAACAACAGACATTGTTGAACATAATAGTCCAGCTTCACCAGCAGATTATAATTTTAAAGGCAAGGCAAAGGGTGAAAGGGACTTCAGGAAGAAAAGGTCTGACCACACCAGTAAGATCCCTTAAGGGCAAGAAGTAGAGACCAGAATCTGTCCCATTGCTCAAAACCCTGACAAAGGCCAAACTGTTGTTCCAAATAAAGCTGAAAAACAAACTGCTGTTCCAAATGAAGCTGAAGAGTAGATTGTTGTTCCATTTGAAAAGGAGCAGTAGTGGGCTGGAGTTCGTGTTAAAATTGAAAAGGATGATAATATGGTTCAGACGGGGGCACCACCTTTGGGAGTAATAAGGGTTCTAAACTTGAAGCAGCGCAATAAGAAAGTTCAAGTAAAGCTCCCGACCTCCACAGATGCATGGAAGAAGGACTCGAAAACAAGAACCCTTCACAAACATTTGAAGCAGACCCAACAAGAAGCAAAAAATTTTAGGGAGCAAACGGTCCCCCGAGAAAAATATGAAGAACTACAGCAGCAGCTAAGGAATGTCAACTTATCTGAAAGCCAAGCTTTCGAAGGATGGCGAAGGGAACAAGAGAAAGTTTCCAAGGTAACCCATAGATTAGATGTAGTTATTAAACAGATGGATACCTTGTGTTCTCTATACAATGACATCCTAGCATGTAGAGCCCCTGCCAAGAACTATGTCCTATTTCTAATGGAAAGGTATTTACAATTGAAAATAAAGGCTGTTAAAGCAGGTGCTCCCATACAAATTAACGCTATAAATGATTTTATAAATTGTTGTGAACATTATGGGGTAAAAGTGCAAAGGTTATTGTGTGAATTTTACTTGCATAACCTTGTACTAGAACAAGAGACTGAGCTGAACCTTGGCCGTTTTGTTGGGGACATTTAATTGCAAGCATTTATTTCATTTGCAGTCAATCAAATTAAATGGCTTAAAGCCTACAATGCTTTTCAAAAACAAGAAAATGGATTAGATCTATGGGTAAGAGTTGAGCCTAGAGACCCAGAACAGTTATGGAGGAGACATAGAAATCTCATGAGGGCTCCAGGAGTGATTGAAGCATTAGGACCCATGCATGAAGCAATCATTCGGCAGGGGCTTGAATACTTTTCCTCTATTAAAGACCCTGTCGTTGAAGCAGCTAAATTTCGATATCGAGTATCTAATCCGAACTTCCAGCTCAGAGAACCATTTAAGTATGAGAATTTTAAGCTTGTTGCTAACTAATTCCCCCTCTATGGCGAAATTGTTTTGAGGGCAGGGCCATCCTGGTGAGGGTATAGGTTCCAGAGTCCAATCATTTGGCATCCTACACCCGGATACCAAGCCCTGTATGAGATGCCTGAGGGCTAGACAGGCCATTTCTTTGACCATTTAATTTCGTATCATGGTTGTAGGCCCCCACACGAGATTCCATCTCTAGCCTACTCACTCACTGCTTTGCATGTCAACTATAATGTTTTCATGAGGCCATGAAAAAGGGTAAGCTAGGGGGTGTGTGGAGTATCAAAGAAGGTATGTTTTGATGGTTATTTTAGTATCTTTTCATTAGAACTTAAAATCCTTTTGCATTAGAAACTTAGATAATGATGAGAATTTATAACGAAACACGAGAGATTAATAGGAAACAATGATAATTGTCATTCCTATGTGCAGGAGGGAGGAAAAACGGAAAGTGGCCATCCCAAAGGAAAAGACAAAGATGAGCTAACTGTTGTCCCTTTGACGGGAGACCGCAAGCAAACCAGATCAAAACGTACCAACCCAGGAAAGGAAGTGGAGATACCAGCTCGGAGCAGAAAAGGAAAGAAGTGACTCAGGATTAACATGCGAATCCCTCAGGATCTTAGATCTTGAGGGATCACTATTCTATCTATTTTCTGTATCTAGATATCTCCGTCATCATCCTTATATAAGGGATAGCGTTGTTGGCTAGAGGGGAGAGAGGACTTTTTATGTAATTTCTTTTAAGAAAGATCAAGACTATGATCTCTATGTTTTGTTGAAGACTTGAGTTCCTGTAATTTTATTTCATGCATTAATATAGACTTGGTTACTCTTTTATCTTTGAGCCTGGATCAATCTTAAGTTGTGTACCCCTGGAGGCTAAGGGCCCGGCCCTGGAGAACACTTGCTCTTGTACCATTACGCATGGTTTTTGTGTGGTTTGTTCATAGACGTGATCTAGTAATATGTTATGTTTTAAGAACATTATATTACATGTTCTGTTATGTTTAATGTTCCTGCAAACGAAAGTCTGATTGTTGTAGCTCTGATACCACTTGTTGTAGATCTAACCCAAGAATAACAAGATAGAAATAGATATAAATGCTTATTTATTATCAAACCCTTAAGGTAGGGCAACACCATACATTCACTCCTTAAGGAAGGAGAACACTCCACA